>JBBPCX010000032.1:19705183-19719413 GCA_037974365.1 Hydrocynus forskahlii | reverse complement strand
ACCCCCCCCACCCATACACACCCCCATCACACACACACATACACACACACACACACCCTCCCCTATTCACACAAGAACTTGCCTTCAGGGCTGCAAATAAGGAGGGAGACACAAGCAGTGAGGACAGGCCGACCAGGCAGCAAGGCCAACATGAACCAGTACACTACTGACATCGACTGCAGAGGGACCTAAAACACACAAGGGAGCAGGAGCCAGGCAATAACGGAAACTAGAACAGCATACACAGTCAAATACAACAAGAACCAAGAGGAGGAAGGGAAAGAAAGATGGGCATAATAAAGTACACATGAGTGTAGAGGCAGCTTGAATAAATGAACAAACATGGGCCAGGTGAAATTAACGTCAGTCATTGGACAAACCAAAGAAAGGAGAAAGGAAGGGGGAAGTCAGGATTGTCAAAATAAAAGTCCCATGACTCCATGGCAAAACTTGGCAGCATGTTACTACTGAGGCATACTGAGTAGTTAAATAAACAAAAAAGACTGCATAATAGTTACTGTACTAAATTTACAATACATAGCCTAAATGAAATCTAAAAATGCCTGGCCTATAATATACATTGTCATTGTTGTATGTAAAAGGCCAATTGTTAATGCAATGTGTAATTCCATGGCTTTCGTACAGTAACACAACTCCAGTGCAAAACCATGGAAGCAAACTTGTCTGCAAAACTGATTGTCAGTGTTGAACTGGCAGCACAAAAATTTTACACATTTTCTTTTTTTACATAACTTTCACTTTAAAACCAGGTACAGGCACCAGAGAGAACAAAGAAAAGGATCTGTGCAATAAGACAATGACTTTAAAGCCTTTAAAACTGTCAGAATGTATTAGACATATACATGTTGGCTGTGAAGGCACGTTAGGTAAGGAGTTCACTAGTTTCACTTCTCTCTTGACACCCTCGGTCTTTCAAGAAGACATCAGTGCAAAGCTTTGCATTTCTTGGCCTTTGGCCAGTGTGGCCCAACTGCTGAGAGGATTTTAAATCTGAGCCAGTGTAGGTTAATACCTTTGATGTCTACCAATTCTGCCGAGATGAAAGATGAGGGAAAACATGCGCTCCTTTTTTTTTTTAATCACATATTCCGTTCCAAAGGAAAACAAACGGAAAAAGATGGCACAAACTAAACCAACCTCCACTTCATTTTGATTGCTTGAGAGATTTTGCACATGTGGGCCCTTTGTGAACATGCAGGTGACATTCTGGGAAGATAATTTGTGAATTTATTGGCTAGGTTAAGATGAAAGGCAACACTGCTGATTGAGCCCAGACTCTCACTGAGGGATGTATTCTTTTTTAATATCACTTGTGTACTACTCCCCACGGTCCAAGAGGACTGATGTTGAGATTACGAGTCGAAGTCTAATGAGCATTTGAGTATAGAGTACCATCAAAAGTTTGAAGACACCTGACTGAATGTATATATTTCAACACATTTTAGCTTACATTTTTATGAATAAGGGCTTGGAATTTGTAATAAAAATAATGGCGATGCCTATGTTTAAAGTCATTACTGTAACAAATAAATATGCTTAACAATACCTGTTTTTATTGCCGTTAATGCTTGACCCATAATTTCACTTTCCTTTGAAAGTTTGTACTTATTAGTATTTTCTAGTAAGTATTAGTATTTTCCATCAGGTCCACTGCAGATACAGTACATCTAAAAATGACTGTTACTATTATTAATAGAGGAACCGACTACGATCGTGTAGTATCCCTTCATGTCCTGGCAAAATCAGAGGGTGTACTTATAGAGATAATGATGGCAAATGCTTCTAGTCATTTTGAGAGACCCTATCTCACAGCAGTAGAGTTGGAGTAAAAAGTGAAAAAACCTGCCCCCAACCTTTTTTCACTGTGGTTATTTTCCACACGGTTATTGGACTAAAGCTTGTGACTGCATAATTTCATGACCCTCTGAGTAGCTGTATCCAAATTGTTAAAAAGTACTGTACCTTTGAAATTTCAATTGTTTTATTCAAAGCCTATTTTGAAAGGGAAAGAGCAAGGGGGACTGGGGAAAAGGGATTGAGGCAGGGGGCCTCTGATGCTGAATTCAGCCCTGAACATTAGCCGTGTCATCTGTACCATCCCCCAGCATGGCTGCTAGCCACGGATGCTAATGTTCCAGTGCTTGCTTTGCCATCGCCAGATAATCATCAACGCATTATCAGCTAAATATTTTGTCACAAAGAAAACTCCGGATTTGCCTTTTCCAATCCCCTCTTCGCCCTCTTTTCCCCCTCTTGTTCTTTGTGCATCCGCGATCACACGAAAGAGAGAGCCTGCTGCTGAGCAGTTCCTTAATGGCGCTTCTGTTGTGCTGAGGTCTCACATTTAAAAGCAAGAGCCTGCAGAGATGATTCAGTTCAACAGCAACTCCAGCACCGTTCACATCTATTCAGAGATATACATGGTCTTCATGTGCCTGACTTTAATGCGGCAAGCTAATACACCCGTTTGAATTAGCTAGATGCTATTTGTAAAAAGTTGGTGGGGGAGGGGTGAGCTCAGTTCAATTGCATGCCTCTGGAGTTCCAAATCAAAGTCTTAATGCACATTTGTGTCTGGGTTTGACCAAGTGCTCATTAAAACGTGCATTTATATTCTGAACAAGGCTTCATTAGAAGCAGGCCTTGGGGAAACAGATGACAATCAAAGGCTTTACAGCTGAGGCAAGGTAGCCACATAATGAAGTTAGACTGGAGTTAGTAGTAGTAGAAACCAAAGAAGTTCCTGGATCATAACTAGGGTGTATACTTGAATTTTGGATCTCAGCACGTTCATTTCAAGTCAAGTTGTCACTAAGTGTATATATGTGGTGATAAAAAGGCCTTTAATATATAGTGAATTTAGAAATGGATCCACCCCTTCAAAATATTTTCAGTTTAGAAAAAAAAAAGAAACCAGAATCATTGAGATGGATAAAGAATCACCCCCCTCTAAAAAACTTATAAACTCAATCAGGCGCTAATCATCTTCATTGCACACCATGCTAATTGGCTTCCACCTGTGATCAGCGGTAATTGCTTTGATTAGTTCAGCATAAAACAGCTATTCCTGGAACATTTGAGTGCTTGGTAGTGCAGTTGAAGGCAAGCAATCAACAATGGGTGGCATGGCACTGTCAAAAGATTTCAGGGATGAAATTGTGGATGGGCAAACATCAGGAGATGGATCCAAAAAATCCAAAGGCTTTATAGATCCCAAGGAGCACAGTAAAGTCTATCATTCAGAAGTGGAAGTGTCTGGTATTTCTAGGATCCTCCCTGGATCAAGCTGTCCCTCTAGTCTGGATAGAAAAAGGTGATGAGGAACCTCGTCAGAGAGGCTATCAAGAGGCCTATGGCAACTTTGAAGCAGTTACAGCAATTTATGGAATTTAGAGTGGTCACTGTGTGCATGTAAAAACAGTGCTCTGCAAATGTGGCTTTGTATGGGAGGGTAGTGAGAAAAATAGTCTCTCCTCAAGAAAGGCCACAATAAGTCTCGAGGCGGTGGCCTCCTGTTGTGGGAAACAAATGATTTTGAAAAGTAGGTGGGACACGTCCCCGCCGCTACAATTTTCCCGGTTCCAGTATTTAAAGCAACTGGTGGTTCCACATTGTATCTTTCATTCAGATATCATAAACTGTATTGAGTAAATACAGCTGGAAATTTTTGTTTTTTGTGTGTCTTCGTTTTGGTGCGATTCCATTCTATACCCACTGTATGTGACCAATATTTACAATTCTGTGAAAAACTACCAACCCCAATTAGTTGCCTGTCTGTCTGGAGATTGCAAGATGACAAGATCTAAGTGGCTTTGAAAGATGGTTCATTACTGATGCACGGGTAGCAGGAGTTTCAATCACTGATCAACTGGCTAGCATTTCAATGGGGACAATGATCAGAAGGAAACGTTCATTTAGGGGATCTGTATTGATGGGAAAGACATCAGTAAACACTGCTGGAAACTGTGGTGATAAACATATTCGATGATCATTAATGCTCCCATCAATGCCATATATAAGGAAATCCAGAAGAGCAACTGCTCCTCATCTGACTGAAAATGTCAATATCAGATGTGATCTGGCTGCCAGTGAGAGCAGTAATACCACAACCGCAAAGAGAGGAATATTATATTAGGGTTGTACAAACCTCTCTTTATAAAGACAAATGACCATATAAGAGTTCAGGGTAACTAGATTGCATTTCCATGAGAAAATGCGAAGTGTGATTGCATGATTGCTACAAAACCAGTGTTTGGAGACACTCAAACATTGGTTTTATGGGCAAAGAAAAAAAAAAGGGATTTACTGCTGAACTTCCAAGGCGGAATTACTTTGCTGTCTCTTTCCAAGCCATTTATGGTTAAGGATGGCTGAACATGGGTGGAACGAACCGCTCTTATGCAAAAACGGGTGGGGAAAGTGCACATAGGCAAACTATTAAAAGCACACATAGGCCGCATTTATGGGCTGATTATTTTTAACTTAAAAGTCTGAGGTCTGTTTTTGAGTCTGATGTGTTTTGCTCTGTAAGACTGAATTGTTGTTTTGTCAGTTTCCGGCCTCCATAGCCAAGATGTCCCAGACTCTTTCTTCGACACACATTTTAAAAGCGACTCCACCCTCCACTCTCTCTCCTTATACATTACATAGGTCACTCAACCATTACAATTGATTTTTAAGCAATCAATGCTCGGCCTCTGATCTAAAAATGAAATACTCACACACTCTACCAGATATTAACAGATGTTTTGACGTTGGAACAGTGCCAATATTGTAAATAGGTAAAAATAGTGTAAACCGGTAAAAACTACAGAGATTCGGAAAACATGGCCAGATGACTTATTATGAGTCATTTTTTACTATATTGTGAAAAAAAAAACTTATTCCAGAAAGAAAATGCTAAACTTTTTTTTTTTTCATTTTAAAAACATACCAACAAAGAACATTTATGACAAGTAAAATGAAGAAAAAAACAGCCACATCTTACGTTATAGTACTTATACCACTCAACGTTGAGCATTCAGCTGTGGTTTAACCTAGACTAGATCCACAAACTTATGTATGGTTATGCATGCTAATGTATGGTAATATATGATTCTTCCAGGATTAAGAAAACTAGGCAGTCACTAAGGAATTACTATGTATAACAAAACACTTTATTTTACAATTCTGTTTTCCATCATATTTCAGATAGTTAATCAATATTCACCTGGTAATGTGTTTGGTTAATTTGTGCATAGGGCAATGAATAAGTAACAGGTAATTGTACACAGAAATGTACACTTTTACAGCCTTATTTCCATGAGATTACAGAATAGATACAATGAGTACATAATAGATTGCCCTGTTAATTTATTTGCAGTCTGAAATAATAGGTAGTTTCTATGTAGAACAATGCATATTTGTATAGTCCTATTACCACAGTACATTTGAAATCACCTACTGTAATCGAAAAAAGGGTACTTATTGTGTACTCAGTGAGAAGTACCCGGTATTATTTTAAATGGTTCCCCCTAATGCTGAAAGTCATTGATCTGGCAATTGCTTGATATTTTGTTATATAAGGAGCAAATAAATATACTGATAGGATATACGGAATATACTGCATAATATACTGTCACTTCCGAATAATCTCCTGTTTTAGAACGAGTTAGCTGGGTATTTATGATCCGGTTGGTGCTTCTTTGGCAGGAATATTAGTGGGAATACACAGCAGGGACATTTACAAGTTAAATGTGTTTCACAGTAGTGTGTAATTGTTTGCACCCTTAGGAGGAGATGACCTTGAACTGAGAAGCTTCGCTTCATCCGCTTCCAAACTTCTTTATCTCAGAGCAACAAGGACTCTACAGCCCAGCCATGCAGCAGATAACGTGGCTGTCAGGATCACAGTATTGCTAATATGGTTTTAAATAGCTCATTATAACATGGACAAAAGCTATTATTCCCAGTGCTCCAAGAGAGTGGGTTTTTTTTTTGTTTTTTTTTTCCTTACTGGCATTTATAAAGTGATGCTGTGGTTAGCTAGAAATGTCAATGCCATTCCCACTGTTGGGGGGGTGGAGGGGTTTATATGAAATTGTTATGGAAATACCCTGCCATTTTTATGGATGCTATTGCCTCTTTATTCAGATACAAATGCTTGCGTGAAGGTCAAGAGAAAATCTATTTGGAACTTGGGGAAATTATGTAGTATTTCTGACTCGAAACCGGGCTGAAAGTCAAGCCCTTTGCGAAAAGCACAGCATGCCACCTGCTCGAGTTTAACATATTAATCATGTAAATGCTGCCTATGTCCCAAAAGAACGTGTTTTTCCTTTGATATAGACAATGTGAGTCAAAAGTTTGGACACTTTGTGTAAAACAGTTTTTTAATACATTTAATAACAGAATAAACTTCATTAAGGACACCCACATCGTATCTGCACTCATTGACCATTTGATCCGCTCCAAGTACTGCGTAGGTGTAATTATGTGTTTACAATTAGAAACTGTAGTCTGTCTGATTCTAGGAATCATTTGTTAGGACTCGCATCATAGGATCGTCAGTGAGAAGGTATTACAGGACCTCTTGGAAAGGCATCCCACGTAGTTCATTGTGAAGCTGCTTGTGAGAATGCCCACTGTGTGTGTATGTGTGTGTGTTTCAGATGGCCTGGTAGACTGTGTGGATCCAGACTGTTGTCAGCAGGGGAGCTGCAGTAATAAGCCCCTTTGCCAGGGCGCTCCTGACCCCCTTGCCCTGCTCCAGCAGAGCCACAGCCAGCCATCCTCCAAGTCAGTACCAACACACACCTTCTTCCAGCGCGTGCGCTTCCTCCTGGGCAAAGCTGGCACACACACTCTGCACGGAGACGTCCCCTTCGATGGCAGGTGCGTGCAAACATGTGTATATCACACCGCGCGTCACTGCTTCCACTGTCTGTATTTATCCCTGTCTTTATGTCCATCAATATGTAATCATATAAAGTCAGATTGTTTGTTACATATTTATGCTTTATGAGGCCTTGTGCTGTAGCGGGTATAAACACGTCGCTATAAATTTCCCTTGAAAGCCTCTCATTCGCCATCCGAGCAGAGAAAAATGGCCCAGGCCCTTTTTTACAAACAGACCAGAGGGGTAGAAAGGGAGAGAGCTTGCTTTTCCTGGCTTGAAAAATAGTTAAATGCACTTTTTCTCCCTCCTCTACCGCACACACTAAACAAATAAATTAATTAAATGGCCCACGTTGCAAGGGGGAAATCAATTGCAGTGTGCGGCACTTGAGTAACAAATTGTTGCGCACGGTGGCTCGGAGAAAATTCCACCCATTCATCCTTCTTCTGTTTAGGCAAAACCAGAGATGCTGGTACGCAGATTTGTTTCTCTCAGTGTTGCCTGTTAGCTTGTCACAAAATGATCAGTTGACTTTTTTTTTTTACTCTGATCTTGCCCCAAGCTCTTATGTCTTTATGAATAATGTTGCCAAAAATGTTTTTGATTGATTCCAGTTTGGTCCCATAAAGAACACTTTAATGGATGGTTCTTAAAGTAACTTTGTAGATGAGATGCATGAGCGTGAATAACACTACATATCCCAATATTTGTAGACTCTAGCTCATCTAATGTTTCCTTCAAAATGAAGTGTATTACACTGCAACAAGCGCTAGGTTTTAAACAAACCAGCCAAGGTAGTTTTCAAGGATGGGTCGCTATTGGGCAGAACACACAGAGTTCATCTAACCCTGCAACCGTGACTACAGTGACTACAGAGCTGGTCTTATTTTATCCTGCAATTGGATTCTTATTCTTATTCTTATTCTTATTCTTATTCTTATTCTTATTCTTATTCTTATTCTTACTCTTATTCTTATTCTTATTATTAGTAATGCTTGCAAACAATTTATGTTCAGGTTAGATGTGGTAATACAAATAAAACTTATACAGTAAAACAATTTATAGCTTATATATTTGATTTTATTTATCTTTTACAACAAAAAATCATAGGTAGCGAACATCAGTTTTATAGTAACAGGAGCTAGTGGTATGGCCCTCATCTTTGGCCTGAAGGAGATAATCTGCCATGTTCATTCTGGCATGAAGCATTCGGTGAAACAAAGCGGTTAATATTGTGCAGCATATTTGGTCATAATTCTACACGGCCGACTGGGGTTTGATTCAACCACACTACTCTCCACCTGTAAGAATCATTGGACAAGATTCCTAACATTACATTCACCTACCACTATAACATAATTAAACTGTAAGTTACGCTGGATAAGACTGTCTGTCAAAGGTATTAATGTAGATATTGGCTCTAACCTAATAAAACCTAAAAGCTAACCAGTTAATGAAACCATAGAAATGAAGTAGGGATTATTAGATCTGGGTATCCAGTCTCACATTATTAACTGCTGTAATGTATTCAATGTATAGGGTCTCTTGCCAAAAGGAAAGGAGTCTTTGTGAAGCCATACAGGCCCTGTTAAACCTGACAAGATATTTGATCTGGTTTCATCTGCAGCAGTGATCAGAAACTGGGCCAGGGCTTAACATTAAAACAAAGCAGGCACAGATAGCATTTTCTAAAGGACTTTAAATGTAGTATTTGTTAACTTTTTTTGTTAAAAGAATTTAGTTTGCGGTATCTGTTTGTTAATTTTACTGCGCTAAATGTAAAAACTAGTTTTATCGGTACAACCCAGTTTCATTTAGACATATGTAAACCTTATAATAATAAATAATGTTTATTAACAGGTTACAACAAATTGAATGAACAACTATCGTAAGGTGAAAATTTGCTATGACCGTAGCATGATAACAAGTACAGTGAAGTGAAGCAGGTTTTATTCTCATTTCAACCATATACACAGTACACAGTGAAGCAAAACAACGTTCTTCCAGGACCATGGAGCACCACAAAGAACAGAACAGAACACCACAAGACCACCAGACAAGACAACATTTAGTACTAACGCTAATGAGGCAGTCAAGTGACTAACGCACTAAACTAACACAGTGTTAACACAGTGTTACTGTTAAATTAGAAAACATCCTTTATTTACTATATAAAAATTAAACGAAAATAGAAAAACAGCAGGTTCTGTGTCTTTTTCCCACTCAAGCAGATTAATCCACAACTGGGTTAAAGTGACCCAGCAGCTGGGCAGCTACACCTGTCAGAAGGGAGGCCGGAAGTTGGAGGTCTTGCTTGCATTATCTCCCTGAGTTTGACCCAGCAACTAACTCAGCAGCTGGACTGCAAGGAACAACCTAGTGCTGTAATGGAATATAATTAGGGACCATGCATCTACAAGATGAACCATTTAGGGAACTATTTTTAAGTGTGCAATGTTTTAATTCATTGCATGGTTCCTTTTTCTTAATTTAATTTGAGGGCCAGATTTATTTCAGACGATCTTCAGTGGGGAAATATTATTGGTTACTGAGGAGGCGAAGCCAGAACTGGTGGTTTACATAGTGCATGCAGAGAGGCCTTGGTGAATTTGAAAAAGGGAGAAGAGAGAAGGAGAGAGGGGGGCTGAGCGAATGAGTTGGAAACTTGAATGAGGTTGGAAATCTGGATTTTGCGGGCCCCATAAATCCCGCCGCGGCTAAGTGTCGGAGTTACTGAAGTCATTAGACTTTGAAGGTCTTTATTGCTGGAGGTCGGATTTGACGGTGGACTCATGGGCCCAGGCAACGGACGGATATTAAGCTTGGCAACATATGTGTCACACTGGGGCGGAATTGCTCTCTCTTTGAAAAAGCAGCAGGGAGACAGGCAGCCAGGGGCACTGGCCTGGACCCGGCCTGAATCATCCTGCTCGCTGCACTGCGGATCACAATTTTCCTCAGGTTGTCCTCAATTTCAGAAGCCCCACCCAACCCCCTCACATACTCTTCTCCCGCACTCACAGACAGAGACGACGTTTTATTATAGCATTCGTCATGTTGGCCCGGGACTCCAATGAGTTTTTAATCTCAATATCGTTTATTAAGCACACAATTTTGACTGGCAAAGAAAAAAGTAGAGTCTCCGTCTCTTAATTATTCAAATGGAAAGTCCATCAAGCATGGCAGATGACATGAAAGGTCTGAGAGAGTTTGAGGTTTCTGCCACAGCCTTCATGTTGAACTCTCTCAACTTCATTATTACACCAAATGCTATCAAGCGTTTGAGTGGCTGACGTGTCTAGTTTTAAGGCTGTTCCTCCAGCAAAATCTTTTTGTGCGCGTTATGCCTGTAAAAACTTATTTGAAACACCTGGCATGGCTGATGAACATATTGTGCTTTTCCAATTACAATGTGACCTTGGTTCCATGGCACAGATAATTGAAAGATAAAAGCAGACAAGTTTTAATTGCTTCTGAAGTGGCAGAGACACAAAAAGTGATAGTGAGTCAGAATTTAGTCATGACAAATTAAAGCAATAATCACAAAAGGCAGTATGTCTTTAAAACCATGGTAAAATTACTGTAACAACCTTTGGTGGCTTATTGATGTTATAAAGTGGTGACATGTGACAATAAAACATTTAGATCGATAAGGTTCAATTAATAGCTTGTTTTAGCAATAATTATTGTAAAACTGTTCTTACATCAAGCTGTGTGGCTTGTTAATAGTAAGCTACACTTTAAAAATTATGGTGCCAGTAAAGGGCCCTTGCCATAGATGAACTATAGTGAGTTCTCAAACGGTCGTCTGTAACACATAGAGTTAAAGGATCATTTTTGTAAATAAAATGTATGCAGGACCTTTGACAGACTTTCATATAATGTGAGGCTCTTGAAGATTTGTTCAAGAATCCTTACATCACTCTTCATTCTTCACTTTTAATAGTTCTTCTCCCCCACATGTCAGTAATAGTCTCCATTTTGGGGTCTAGTTGCAAGGTGACTTAACCTTCAAAGGCTGTTCTATAAACAGCACAATGGTTTTGTAGAACTGGCAAAATCTCAGTTTCATAACAAGAGCTTGAACTCTTTTCCTTCATAATTTCTGCTTCAGCCAAGTAGCTGTGGTGCGTGGGCAGGTGGTGGCCGTGGATGGGGGACCTCTGGTAGGAGTTAACATCACCTTCCTGCAGCACCCGGAGTACGGGTTCACTATCAGCCGGCAGGACGGCAGGTATGGGTCAGACACGCGCTCCTTTTTTTTATATATAATTGCCTTCCTCACTCGGATTCTTCTATAAAAGAGCTCATTATTCTCTTGCACTGAGGGATGTTTAAAAACGGTAGTCTCAGCAGAACAGGGATTTCACCTTTGTCTCTTTTGGCATTCTCATACAGTTTTGACCTGGTGGCAGTGGGAGCTATCTCAGTGACCCTGGTGTTCCAAAGACCACCCTTTCTAACCCAGAGACGCACTGTCTGGCTGCCCTGGAACAATTTCCTGGTCCTGGACAAAGTCACCATGTCCCGAGTGGAAATTGCACCACAAACCTGCGATGTGAAAAATTTTCTCAGTCCCCATCCTATCGTGCTGCCCTCTCCCCTCACCAGATACACTGGAGAGTGTGCACTCCGGGGACCCGTCATCCCGGAAATACAGGTATTCAAACTTAAAAATGGTGATTGAAACAAATATGTAAATTTGTGAGGCGAGGAACCCTTATAACCTCCAAGACTACATGAATTGCAGTAATTTTACAGTAAATTACAATATGAGAATTTTTATATAATTTTTCTATATTACAGTATGGTTTTTTTTAGTGTTTTATACTTTCTGGGATCTGATGTTTAATCTTTATGGTGTAATTTACACTAAGATCTTGTGTGAAGAATCTATCCCAGAATTACATGCAGTCTCTACAGAAGCAACATGGGGGGAAACTAAGACATGTTTTAAATAGTAGAAAAAAGAGACATTAATCATGAAGTAAATTAGTATGGTGTTGGTGGTCTATATATAGAAGGTGGAGCTGATCAAGCAGTATGTTGGTGGTGTGAATAGAACAGTAGCTGCTGTTCCGGGTAGCATTCTTGGGCAGCAGGTGGCCTGGTTAGAGAGTTGTCCCTGCAATCGGAAGGTTACAGGTTCAAATCCCAGGATTGCCAGTGGCGCCACTAGGGTACCCTTGAGCAAAGTATCGTCCCCACACATTGCTTGGTGAATGGGTTAAATACAGAGAAAGAATTTTACATAAATACAGAGAAAGAATGTTCTCACCGTGTGCTGTGGTGTGTTCGCATGTGACTATAAGGGCCAATTTACTTTTATTCCCCGATTCAAGTGCAGCGGTTGTAATGCCAGGCTTCACATCACTGATTAAACCTGATCTTTGTGTCCAGTGGAGTACCGGCAACAGAACTGACCTTCACTGCAATCACTGTCATTACTTTATTGTTCGTTGTCAGGTCTATTCTGTGATATATTTTATATGTTCAGCAAGATTACTGTAAAATGTTTTACAGTGCAATACTGATTTTGTACAGTATTACAGTACTGCCAGTAACTTTTTATAAAGTGTGAATCTTCAAATTTGGTAGAAATAAGCTGAAATGAACAGTTTTGAACCATGACAGCCTGTGTTCTGTTCAAAGGTTTTTCCATGAAACAACAGTTATTATTAGCCAGCATGAGAGCTAATTAGCTTGTTAGCTGATGTGAACTAATCCCACTTTGTAAGCAAGCTCCATATGTGCTGTGCTTAATAATTACCTCCCCAATATATAATATACTATGAATATAACATATAGCTATAATGCATACCACACAGACGCGTTTTTTCTGCAGTAATTCTGTTCTAATTAAAAAGGACTGAATACTGAACAAAAGCAAAGCAAAACATTTTTAAGGCCTCAAAGCCATGTTATTTTCTCTGGCATTGTTTCTACAGAGCCAACCAGCTGTCACAGTGTTTGTAGTTTGCTAGATAAAAGGTTAAGCTAAGGCTCCTGCTAGGCCTGTGTTGTGGGGATGTGTAACATGACTGACAGCCAAGCACATACACCTCCTGTGACATGATTGCTAACATGTTGAAGGTCCACTTCATTTGTTTCTTTTTTTCAAAGCCCGGGGCAGCTGTAGACACAGTTGTTTTATTTTTTGTGTCTATATTTTTTGACTGTTGCCAAAAAAAACAACGTGTTCTGACAAAAAATGGATGTCCTCACCTGATTTTAAGTAATTCCATAAATCAAAGGGGAGTTGGAGTTTTTTGGGAGGAAGTGGTGGGTTTCTTAACAATCACCTTGTATGCTATCTCGATCCTGAGTGCAGTTTGAAGTCTTGCTCCCATAGTGTATAAAGAAAAAATAGTAATGCAGCAAATACAGATTTGAATGGGGTCATTCCAGTGTAGAGTAACAGGCCGGTATTGTTGGTTTAAATAAAATTTCTATGTTTATAGTATATTTGTTTTATATTCAGGGGTCTATACACGGCCACGGCAATGGAGTCTGCCAGTTCATATAGGGAACATGAGCAAATAAAGTCTTCTGGAGAATGAAGTTATTACAGATATCTGGCAAGGTGATATTTCCACTTCCTTTGCGTTCCAATCCAGTAAGAACCGATCAGACTATCTCTCTTTAATTCCACTGTGAAATTGTACCACATACAGATGTCACTGAGGAACTCAGCAGGCTGGGAATTAACAAGGTTTTGCGCTGATTAACCTCCTATATGAGGTCACTTTGATCACACACAAAAAGAATGTAGTGGATATGCTGATTTCTTTTTTTTTTTTTTTTTTTTTTTAAATGAGGAAGTCATGTATACTGGGTTTACAGTGCTGAGCAATTTGAAGCAAGATGATTGTCCTCACTCTGCCTCAGATTAATTTCATGCTTTGGTACTAATTAGCAGGATAAGTGATAATGCAGGCAAAGTAGGGGAGAAAAAAAAGAGAAATCATGAGCTAGCGTCACCTCAATTCCCCAGATCTGTTTTAGCTTTCAAAATCCACGTGTCTGGGGCTGCGATCATAGTGGCAGAATGGGCTAAATCTCCTGCGTTTTTTGTAATCCACGCCATTGGCAGTAGATAATGCCATCCCCTGCCAAAGTTGAGCAGTCAAAATAACAATTAGGATCGTAAGGGGATGGCATTCAGCCACTCGTTACCTTTGGAGCGTGCAGGCTCATGACTAGACCATCCAGCATGCAGTGACAAGGCTGAGCTCATCTGGTAATTTTAAGCTTCCAACACCTTGATCTACTGCTTTGCTTCTGGATTTGCTTCAATGAATAGACATTTTAATACCCCCTATCTATTTTTTT
>JBBPCX010000032.1:19623845-19699671 GCA_037974365.1 Hydrocynus forskahlii | reverse complement strand
TTCACAGAAAGGTTCATTAAATGGGCTTAGTTCTGGAGCCAATAAGGTTTTAAGGTTTGATCTAATAAAAGTGTTGAGTTTGAATAAAAACCTTTTTTTTGTGAGGAATAACAGTCAATTGCTTGCTCATTTTAAGAGGCTTTCCATGTTGCATAACACATTATTGATGTAGTTGTTTAAAAACACAAAAGTATGATTTATCCGATTACTCGATTAATACTCGAAAAAATCGACAGAATGCTCGATTCCAAAAATATTCGATAGTTGCAGCCCTAGTTGTATGGGTTCGGTGTAGAAGAACTTGACCGGTCCGCACAGAGCCCTGACCTCTACCCCATCCAACGCCTTTGGGATGAAGGTCCAACATCAGTGCCTGACCTCAGAAATGCTCTACAGAATGAATGGGCGCAAATTCCCCCAGAAATCTTGTGGAAAGCCAGAAATCTTGTGGAGTAGAGTGGAAGCTGTTCTAGCTGCAAAGGGGGACCTACTCCATGTTAAAGTCTATGTATTTGAATGCAATGTCATTAAAGTCCCTGTTGGTGTAATGGTCAGGGGTTCCAATACTTTTGTCCATATTGTGTAGCGCACTATATAGGCAGCAAGGAGCCATTTCAAAGACCCTCCAGATGTATCTATTGTAAACGGCTTAGTTGTTTAAAAGAGGGGAAAAGACAATATCGGATTGGTATTGTTAATAGATACTCTCGGTTGCGGTGTTTGTTACGGCATCAGAAAAGGTGGTACTGATTGTACCGACCCTCACCTGTTTCAGTGAGATGCCTGCAAGAAATAATGTGAAAACAATGCAGTGTGCTTTTGTAATGGCTGGGTTAAGTGCTGCTCTTTGGGGAGCTTTATGGTGCTTTTATAATATGATGTGTTTTTTTTATGATTGCTGAAGAAATGTCCCTCGCTAATGAAGATGCTTTGTTTTGTCGCTGAGCTGTAAGAAGGCATCTACATGTTGGAACTCACTAATTATGCTGTTATTGGTTAGAGCAGGCCATGTTACAGTTATAGCACTTTTAAAATCACTGGTCTTTCATGTTGTGTCATACTAGCAGGGTTTAGCTCTCAGATCAAACAGAAGCAGCATTAAGCTAATGAAGCTTATCTGCACTCTTATCTGGGTTATTTGGGGACTGCAAGGAGAAACATCTCATTTGTTCTGTGGGGGCTGTGCATTTTAGCCTGGCCTGAAGCACAAGTGAAAACTTGATGTCACAGCCATGAGTGGTGCCTCGTAACCAGCTGTTTCTTCTTAGACCCTCTAGCGTACGCCATAATGAGCTGGGTGCAAGAGTCTCATTTTCGCTCGTGTTCTAAGAAGCCTCTCTCCTGATTGCGGGATGAGGTCGCTTTAGCGCAGCCAGGAGAGCGCCTTGATTAGCACGGCTCAGCTCATCACAGTTCTTTTATGTTTGTTCCTGAAGAATGAATTTGATATGCTGCCCTATAGCATGTAATTAACCCATCTTCTTTTGCCTCCAAATTGATATTTGGGTGGAGTACACGTGGCGTCACTCAGCCAAGTGGCCTGAGCTGAACGCAGCAGCACCTCACACTTCAATTAGTCTGAAGCCCTTCAAGGGGTTTTTCTGCCGTGTTCATAGAAATCCAATATAATCCCACAGCCAAAGTTCAAGAGGGCCTCTCTCTGCTTGTCACTTACTTTCTTTGCTTTTGCGTGCTCTCTCTTTCTGTGTCTGTCTCTCTTTAATTCCTTTCTCTCTGGCTTCCTGTCATTCTCCCACTCTTATTTGTCTTTTACTCTCCATCCCTCTCATTTTCTGTCAGTCTCTCTCTTTCTCTCTCTCTCTCTCTCTCTCTCTCTCTCTCTCTCTCTCTCTCTCCATACAGCCCCTCAGGCTTTCTTCTTTTTTTTTTTTTTTACAAACCTAATTCGCCAGAGTACGCAAGCAGCCTGATAGTCATCATAGTCCAGATACAAGCCTGGTTTCAGAAACGCCCACTTTTTTCATTCCCGCTTCATTTTCAGCTACAGTCACATGTAAAATTTTAATGTACAGATAGCGTTTATTTCTTGTATTAAAAATATTGGGGGAAAAAAGTCAAACATAAAATGTGGCCTTTGCAAATGTTATGGCATATTTTATGCTGTTTTGTTTGCATTTAATAAAAACAAAAGAGCAAACTTCAGCCTTTTGCATGGAGCCGTAGATCAGTTAATCTCTTTTGCCCATTATGGTGTAATTTCGACTCCCGCATCGCCGTTATTCAGCAAGTGCTATTTATTTTGTTTATATCCCCTGATCTGTGGGTTTGTGCTCTGATTATTTTGTTATGATGTTGATTAATCAGGCTATACGAGCGCTGTTACCATCTGGCTATTTACAGTCACTCTCCACTAGACTGCTATTCATTACAATTACACCTATGATCAAATCACTTAGCATGCATTATATCACATATTCCGGGATAAGAAGGCCTTTGCAAAATGTCCTGTGGTGAACTGAAGAATAGCAAATAGAGGCACCAAGGTGGTGGTGAAATTTAGCCTACAGTTTTGGGACTCCTGCAGAAGCTAAAATTTACTATTGCATTGCTGCTCCATTAATCATGGCAATAGTCACAATGCTGTTAATAATGGGTACGTTGAGCAGGCATGGAGGTTGGGAGCCAAGATATCAGCCATGAGGCTCTGGGTGGATTCATTGATTAAGATGCATGACGTTTGGATGTGTTACAGAGATTTTATTCTGCCAGCACCACCATCTGACATGGCCCTGTATGTGCATTCTTGTGTGTGTGTGTGTGTGTGTGTGTGTGTGTGTGTGCGTGGATGCGTGCAGTGTCTGTGGGATATGAGTATGAATCCTGCCCAGATTTCATTCTGTGGGAGAGACGGAGCGCTCTAATCCAGGGCTTTGAGATGATGGGCTCCAACTTGGGTGGATGGACCTTGGACAAACACCACATACTGAATGTGCAAAGTGGTAAGAGATGGAGAATATAAAACATACATTACTCCCATGCGAGCTGAGCAGTCACTGTCAGTTTAGGCTTATTTGACTAACCATTATCAATATGGAGAGTAAATGGTAACCCTAACAGCCCTAATTGTAATGACTGTAGTGTCGTCCTATACAGTAAGTTGCAAACAGTGCTAGTACATGTGATTTGAAAAACGATAATGTGTATTCCAATCTATGTGTATATAATGTAAATATATAAAGGTGTGCTGACATAGCCATCAAAACAGTACAAATACAACTGAAGTAAAATCCCAAGGGACAAACACACGTATCCTTGTAATAATTTCTAAGCAAACTGAAATGAATAAAAAATAAGATGAAATAAAATAAATAAAGCGGAAACAAGCAGCATAGTTTGTTAACAAGAGCTATAGTTGCCAAGAAAAATGCAAATGTTCAAAAGTAAAATGTATTTAACTATTTTAGGTTCAGATTACTGTAGATGAATTTGCATGTAGAATACAATCTAGAATGTGGAATTCATATAGTAAGAAAGAAAGAGTCCAGGCTGAGACTAATTAGGCAATTGCTTGAAAATTCCGCACACCTACATACGGTGATTTAGCAAAATGGGCAGTCCCACCTGGAGCAACCCTTCGTGAAGTGCCTTGGTCGAGGGCCACCACTTCATAAGTCAAGCAAAGTTCTCTGACCACTGGGTCAGCACCACACATTTTGCATAAGACTGGCTGTAAATTCAAGAATATGGCATGCATTAAATTAACATGTATGTGACCAATTAAAAATGACCATATGACCAGATGCTGTACTGCTAAAATGCCTCCTCTCGTTGCCTAGAAAGCATATGGTGGAAGAGAAAGCAGATATCTCACTCTGCACTGTCAAAACATCAGGCTTGATCATAATATGTAACTAGATGTTTTTCTGTGAGCGAAGTGTGATTGTGTGGTTGCTGTAAAACCAGTGTCTGGAGAGGCTCGATAGTTGGTTTTATGGACAAAAGAGGTTTCTCCACGTTTTGTCGCAGTCCAGCTGTTACAGACACCGACACCTATTTTGAATGCGACTCAACCATCCGCTCTCTTTCCCCATACATTACAGAACGAACTCGACCACAATTTTTTTTAAGCAATCAGTATTCGGCCCCAGATCACCCGTGCCGGATATTAATTGACCTTTTGATGTTGGAACCATGCCGATATTTCAAAAACTTTAGGAGGAGAACTATTCCAGCTGTTTGAAAAAGGGAAAGATAAATAATACAACTTAAGAAGATACCTTAAGAAGAACAATATAAGAGGCCAAAAGGTGAGTTAGATCTGGATAAGACAATTGATAATGCGATGTTATTACTGATTACTTAATGAGTAAAAAGCGCATAATTATGGTTAAAGGCATAACAGAGCAATAATAATAATAATAATAATAATTATTATTATTATTATTATAACAATAGCAACAACAACAACAACAGCAATAATAAGTAAAGTCACTTTAGACAGCAAAATGTGTATCTGCCACACAAAAATCATTACTCATGGCCACTGTGTCTTAAGGCAGCACTATGACCACACGTTTTAAGAAATGCACCAGCCTTTTTTCTACCTAATCTCTGTCTGCCACATCTGCTGCATAAAGTCATTTGCAGTGGGTGATGATTTATTTCCTTGTTCTCAGAGAAAAAAAGCAGAGAACATGCTGATTCTAAGCGTACTGATAAGCCAAGCCAATGTACCTTACCTGCTGCCATTTAACTTGTCATAAATTGCTTTTGTTCTGTTTTAGAAAGAACAGGGAGTGTATTGTTCCTGGTACTGGTTCACTACAGATAGCAGAGAGATTAGACCAAAAGATGCTGGAGGATTCCCATAACTTTATTTATGAAAGGCTTGTGCTTGAAGGGTTGCTCAAGTTAAGGATTCTGAAAGAAGTTACCGAACCATGCCTTCTCCACTTTTTTGTGAACAGGTATCTTGCACAAAGGAAACGGAGAGAACATCTTTATCTCTCAGCAGCCTGCGGTCATCAACACAGTGATGGGAAATGGCTACTACCGGACTATTCCCTGCCCAGGCTGCAGCGGGCCAGCCTTGGAGGGCAAGCTCTTTGCCCCCGTGGCCCTGGCCTGCGGATCTGACGGTAGCATCTATGTGGGCGACTTCAACTTTGTGCGCAGGATCCTTCCGAGTGGCTACACCTACAACATCCTGGAGCTTAAGTAAAACACTTTTTTTTTTTCTGTCCTACTTTATTCTTTAGATCTATAGTTGTTTGCAGTTAATGAGCTGAAACTCAGCTGACTGTCGGCGAAGCTGAGATGTTTATAGGAAAGCCTGAGGAATAAAGCAGGTGGCATCTGTATTGGAATAATGAGGATCTCTTACTGATAACGAGTGGTTCTTATATTGCAGTCTATAAGAAATCTGACACAAAGCATATAAAATGTAATGTAACAATTAGCATTAGGATAATACATGAATTCCAGAAAAATGCCAAAAAGCAAAGGGTAATTAAAAGAGATGTGTAAAGCTCCCACATTACATTTACATTTTCAAATTACGTTTAAAAAAAAATATTTCGCCCATTCCGGCCTACAAGGAAACGTTTAATGTTAACTGTCATGTTATGTTATATTCCGTAGCACAACTGAAGAATCTGATTGAAGGATTAAGGAAAATATTCTGCAAAGATGCGTTGCGCTTGTATATTTTCTGATTCAGCAACTGCCTGCATGGCTTTTACTATGAATAATTTTTCTGAAGGAATGACTTGTTTTGAAATCTCACTCTCAAGACTGTTTAGACTATTTTGTTAATATTTGAACTAGATTTGACATTGGTATTTAGTCGACTGTAAATTTATCACATGGTTGGGATCCACAAAGACAGAATTATTCTTATTTTGTTCCTTTGAGCAAAGAGAAGCAGAGACGAAGCTAAAAGCACAAACTTGAGATGGCATTATGCCCAAAGGTATAAAGATGATTCACCAGAAACACAATATAAACTCAAGCTGAAGTCGCTGCAGTGGTGTCCGGAAATCTTCCTTGCTATAAACCAGTAAATCAGCCTCATTCTAAAAATGCTGTGATGCATTTGAATGGACTTTGTATATTGTTGACTTTATGAGAATATGTTCTGAAGATAAACTTTGTCCTCTTCTCTCTCCTCATAATGCCTAACCACCAGGAACCGGGACACAAGACACAGGTAGATATCATCACCACTCACAACTTTCCCCCAGCATATACACAGCCAGACAACAAGCCGCCGCTATTATACAGAATAACCACAGACAGTGCCACTGAGAATTATTGGCAGCATTACATGAGTAAGGCTTGTGTTCACAGCAGTGCTAGCATGATTTATTGTCCTTTCTCAATATTTTCCTGAGCGAAGTTGTGCAATTTTGAAACATTTGGTCAAAGCAAAAAGAGATTCCTTTATTAATTCTGTTAATACTCAGTGTTACTGTGTAATAATTAAATTGAGCATCTGTGCTTAACTGTTCAGTTATTAATGTTTTCATATGAGGTCAGTGCGCAATATCAGGATTAGCTTTGGTCTTTGTGGTTATTTAAATGAAGGTAATATATACGTAACATACAAAGGGTTTAAGAGGATTAGGATATATGTTGCTCATATATAGATGTATGTGTGTGGGTATGTAGTGGGGGAAGTAATTATTTGACCCCCTGCTGAATTTGTAAGTTTGCTGACTTACAAACAAATGAATAGTCTTTAATTTATGGGGTAGTTTCATTTTTATGGAGAGAGACAGAAAACTTGCAGTCCCCACAATGTCCACCTGCTCAAGAAGACACATGTACAGCCAATCTTAAGTTTGCCAGTGAACATCTAAATGATTCAGAGAAGACTTGGGAGAAAGTGCTGTGGTCAGATGAGACCAAAATCGAGCTCCTTGGCATCAGCTCGACCCGCCATGTTAGGAGGAAGAGAAATGCTGAGTCTGGCCTGAGGAACAAAATCCACACAGTGGTCCCAACTGCCTTCAGATCATTAACAAGCTCCTCCCATGTAGTTCTGCGCTGAGCCCTCATCTTTCTCATGATCGTCCTCACCCCATGAGGCAAGATACTGCATGGAGCTCCAGACTGAGGGCAGCTGATGGTCATTTTATATTTCTTCCATTTCCAAATAATCGCACCAACTGTTGTCACCGTCTCACCAAGCTTCTTGCTGATGGTCTTGTAACCCATTCCAACCTCGTGCAGGTCTACAGTCTTGTCCCTGATGTCCTTCAATGTCCAGCTCTTTGGTCTTGCCCATGGTGGTGGAGAGGTTGGAATGGAAGAAACTGATTCTGTGGACAGGTTTATACACATAACGAGTTAAGATCAGGAGTATCTGTAATTGATAGATTGATCGTAATCTGTGTTCAACATGGGCACACAGCCAGCCTGTGGCAGCCAGAAGTCTGTCTGGGTGGTAGGGGATCAAATACTTATTTCATTCAGTGAAATGCAAATCAATTTATAACTTTAATATAAAATTTTATTTTCTTGATTTTGGTTGATATTCTTTCTCTATAAAAATGAAACTAAATTAGAGACTGTTCTTTTTTTGCAAGTCAGCAAAAGGGCATCAAATAATTATTTCCCCCACTGTATGCATATACAGTAAACCCCCCCCACCCGTCCTCGTGCTTGTTGTTTATTTTTGGGTGCACCGTTTAGCAAGGCAATCAGACACCTGAACGGAATGTATCTCCGCTGCTCAGCGCTGTCCCAAACATAAACAACCAGCATGAGGATGAGAGGTCGTGGCGGACGAGGCCCAGACGTCACAGTCAGCTGTACTCAGAGGCGGGAGTTTTGAAAGTAGCCAATCCAAGAACGCTGTTTATTTCTCCTTGCTGCTGATTGGCTGCTGCCCTGTAACGCATCTCTAGCAGACACAGTCCAGAATTTCCCCCTGTGGAGCGTCTTGAGTATTTCTCTGAGTATTCTCGTATTTTTCGTTGTTGTTCTTCTTACAGCTCTGTATATTTATTACTGTAAATGAAATGAATTTTTTACTGTATTACTGTATTTGCCCTTCTTATACCAAAGAAAATGACAGCGCATACCAAAGAAAACGCACATGCATGAATTACAGTACAGTCTAAACTGTACAGTATGGATACGGGTTTATCTTTACATTTTCTTTAAGGGTAATGTATTAAGCTGAGTTTAAAATGAAATTAAAGTGTTTTAGGAACATTTTTTGGGGCATATTTAGGGTTTACACTATAAAAATAATGCTCTAGAACATGCTCTTGGAACTGTTTATACTATGTACATATATATGGATCACCTGTGAAGAAATGTGTAGATCAAATTTCGACATGATTATTATTTTTTTATATTAAACTTTTTTTGGCAGTCTAATGTGAAGTCGTACGAAATAATTGTTCACAGTGGTGGTGATAGAAGAGAGTTACACTACATGCTTACAAACATATTTCCTGCTGTCTGATGCAGTGCAATATGATATATATAAAGTTTTACCCTGAACGTATTTTGTTTCATTTACTCTTGACAGCATTGGCATTTGTGGCCATTTTGCTGCTGTAGGCGAGTTTTGTCACACTGGGGTAAGGGGGAGGGTGTTCGGGAGAATTAAAAAAATGATTGTTGTCAGCGGGACTTGGGAGGCATCCCACCTGTTCTGTGCCACTCTAGGCAACCGTCTAAGTTGCCTGTCCTTAGAAATCCACCTGCTTGACAGGTTTGACACAGAAAGAACGTATATTTTCATTTGTTAGTTTTTGTTCTATTTTACCATTATCAACATTACATAAAAAGTGTAGGTTTACCGATATTTTGAATGGCTGTATCTGCACTGTAGACATTGCGATCTCTGGTTCCTATCAAGACTATTGTAAAAACTGCCTGAGTCAGCAATGGTTCTCCACAATGAATCGTCACGCATTAAGAACGTTCTGAATGACCGTGTTTACATCTCACCCACTGAGCTTAGCGGACGGTTTAAGTCAAAGTGGAATTTCTCATTATCCGAATAATAAAACATTTGATAGGCTTGATTGGTTTGAAATAGAACCAGCACATTCTCTAATGCAACATTGACTTTGAATGCAGACTCATTCAAAAATCAATGAGAATGTTTTGTACGATTGTAAACTGTAACAGAGAGCTTTGTGAAATAACCTTCCCAAGGTTGCCTGTCCGCATGCTCACACATGTCCACCTTTCATCCAGTGCAACTGCGCACGAACTCCACCTTAAACAACATGAAGGAACCCTCCGAAGTGTGTCTTCCTTTGCTCTGCTGTCAGCCACAGGATTAGCCAGATGTGCACTGTCAGTCAATACCAGGCTTTTATTGAGTCGCCTTTGCGAGCAGGAGGTAGGGGAAGATTTAAAGCCGATGCCATAATGGAGGGTGGAAAATGTCAGGAGTGCACCTGATATCACTGACACGTCCTGGCCGTCCGTCGCTGTGTTCAGCACGGCGGAGAATGCTAACATACGGCGGCATAAGGCCGTCCGCCAGACAACAACAGCTGCACATCCCTTAGCAGACGTCCAACGCAACTCTGATGTTTGCAACACAGTGACAGGAGCTGGATCAGTTCGCCTAATTAAGGTTCCCCATATGAGGAGATATTTGTAGAAGCAGCTTTTGCTCTTGAATACTGGGCTCTTTCTTTTTTTCTTCTTCTTCTTCTTCTTCTTCTTCTCCTTCTATTCTTGTTATTCATCTTCTTATTCTTCTTGTTCTTGTTCTTTTTGTTCTTCTTCTTCTTCTTCCTCTTCTTTGTGCTCTTCTCTGTCTCCCTCTTGTTCTTGATTTTCTTCTTCGTCTTCTTCCTGTTCTTTTTCTTCTCTGTCGTGTTCTTCGATTCTTCTTTTTCATCTTGTTGTTGTTCTTCTCTATCTTTTCTTCTTCTTCATCTTCTTTTCTTGTTCTTGTTCTTGTTTTTCTTCTTCTTAGTTCTCTTTTCTGTTCCTTAGTGACTTTTATCCATTCGCTCAGCCCTCTCCAGTTCCCTTGCAGCTGATAATTCTGAAAGCTTTGACAGGTGGTGAGAAACGCCCTCTGGGATTCTTTTACAGTCACTTTTACAGTACATAGCTGGATGGTGGCCAAGAAGGCTTTTTGAAATGTCAAGGAGATGAAGAAGGAATATTAAACAGAGCAGTTATGAGCAGTGCAATGTTTTTTCGGGTAGGGTTGGGAGAGGGTGGGCTTGCTTTTAGGCTTGTGATTAGCATTAGGCAACAGTGGGAGGGGGGAGGACTCAAGCTTTGCCTGCTGACTGTTTTTTTCCCTCATGCACCACAACACCCACACATTGCTCTTTCTGATCTGGCAGGGAGGCTCTTGAAAAAGGTTCACCTCTCAATCCTCTGGCCTTATTTCATACATCCAGCCATTCCCAGTTCTCTGACTTTTCCTACCCTCTTTTGTTCCATGTATATTTTGTTTCAGAAGAAAAAGAGCGTTAATTATTAACACTGACGCTGCTTTCAAAGCTTTTTGCTTGCCATTCTATACTTTTGAAACAACAAACAAGGACAAACAATACGTGTTTGCACTACTCAGAATAATACTCTTTTGGTGGATGCGTAGGCTGGTGCCTAATGCTAGAATTGAGGTCAGCGTTTTCTGCCAGGAAATAAAACTATGAAATTGAATCGTTTTTTTTTTTTTCTCTGTCAGCTGCACTTTTTTTCCATGATAAGTTATAGTGGTGTTTTTTTATTTTGTCAGTTGGGAATTGGTCAGAGATTAATTTAAAGGGTTGCACCCTGACCATTCTGGATGTGTTTTTAATTATCTTGTTTATTTCTGACCAGGCCATTTTATTTGATTTGAGGCTGCCTGCACCTTAAAGGCTTCATAATCTAATTAGATGCTTGCATTAGTACCCATACACCACTGTTAGATAAAAAACATGGAAATCCAGTGAATATATAAGCAGCTGTGAGTTAATTCATTTTTTGTGTCAGCTATGCCCGTATTTACCCCCTCATTCAAAAAGCTCGGGGAGCGAAGGGATGAGTTTTAAACGAGTCTGTGGAATGACTAAATGCTCTGAGCCATCACACAGGGGTGCAGTCTTCATCTCAGGCGGCATGCAGCTCTCCCGTGCAACTTTAATGAACTCAGAAGAAAACCACTGTTTGCTACTGAATATTGCTGTTTGTACTGGTGTGTCTTACACTGAATTATGTAAAATATTGTCTTCTGTATTGCAAGGGATGCAAGATTAGCATGTGGCGAGCTGCTGTGGTCTGTGTGTGGTGTGTGTTACATCTAAACCTCTAAATATTTGATAATGGACACTGAACCAAAGTTGGTGGATTGATCAGTCCTAGAATTACCACTAACGCCTGTCTTTCCTCCAGTGCAAACATTTCTCATTACGGGTCTTGCTATAGATAATGAGATTTTGGGTGTATACATGTCAAATGATTAATTGAAAGGATAAATGCGTGTAAAGTTTACATTTAAGTTTACATTTGATTCATATCCTTGATTGACAGCTCTAGGCCTGGGCATTTTTGAGGGTTGTTTTAATGACAAGAATGACAGAACATGATAGAGCCCGTTAGAACAACACTATGGTCTTTCTGCAAAACAAGTATTCTCAACAGTAAATAGCTGAGCAGAGTTTTCACCCTTACTGTTTTACAACTATTCTACATGCATTCGCAAACGGATTAATTATATTTCACATTACGTGTTATGGACTCTTATTAGTGTGGTGTGGTTTGCTTGCCCAGTGTTCCCCACTGAGAGTGGGTAGGACTATAGATTGATCCACGGTTTGTTTACACATTTCTATTACGCAAAAACAAATAAGCTAGTGGTTAACTATCAGGAACAGTAATAAAGGCTCTGACCCACTAAGCCAACTCTCAGCCCTTGATATAATTGGACCTCTGGTGAGCATTTGTGGCCAGCCATTACCATCAGGTTGTGTGATGTGTCCCTCACAGTTGTCATAAATTACAGTTACCTTTACGGTTTCGTTTACTGATTGCTGTGAATCTGGTTCCACAGCACCAGTCCAGCTCATAAGTACTACCTTGCCATGGACCCGGCGAACGAGGCTCTGTACCTGTCGGACACGAGCAGCCGGAGAGTGTACAGGCTGAAGACTCTTAGTGAGCCCAAAGATCCAGCCAAGAACATGGAGGTGGTTGCGGGCACAGGGGAGCAGTGCCTCCCGTTTGACCAGAGCCACTGCGGAGAGGGTGGAAAAGCCACCGCAGCCTCGCTCAACAACCCTAGAGGTAGGCCTTTTTAACAGAGACCATCACAGTTACCACACACCCACACTAGTGTTAGCTGGTTAAATTGCATATAACAGTACTTTCCAAATATATCAAAGAGACACATGGCTAAACACATCGTAGCCTTTTCCTTTATTAATTAGACTGTTTTATATATAACATAATTGGACTGCTTTTTATATAAATATATACAAACACAAAAAACATGATAGAACAGTAAATATATTAATATATTATTAAATTAATTAATATGAATTCTATTTCACATGACATTATACTGAGTGACGTACCCTGTCATGTTATAGCTGTAGGCAAATGTAGTGCTAGAAGACTACATTTGCCTATATAGGGTCTGTTATTGCATAAACCAACCAGCACTTAATAATAACGGTTATTAAGAGCTTTCTGTTTATGTTGTCATTTTTGATCCCAGAGTATGTCAACATCAGCAACAATGATGACAGAAAGAAAGAACTGACCTATCCATATTGACAAACTTGGGCTTTCTAGTTAATCCAGTCTTGAGATTCATGGGTAAACTATAAAGAACAGAGAAGCAGCAATGGAGTTGTGTCCTGCAGATTGGGAGAATTAAATGTGCACATTATGAACATACTTGTGTGTTTTGCTTTGTTACCTTTTCCAATGAAGATCAAGAAATTCAACAAATTACTTTCCTCAGTGCACTGGATGTGGCTTACATGTAGCTTAATTTATCTAGCCTTTCCTTCCATTATCCGAGTGGTCTTGGATGTTTACTACAAAACTTTTCTTCGAGTGGTAAAGGAAGGCAAAGCTTAATGGAGCTTAATTAAATGTTAAATTGGTATGCGTGAATTGCCATTGATTACTAGTACTGTAGACTCTTATCAGCAGCTATGGCACTCAAAATGAGCTAATTAAGAGGGCTCGAGACACTCGGTTGTAAGGAGGTCAGCCTTTACAGGATTCAGAGTGGTCCTCTAGTGGGAAACGCACATATGGTGTGTGATCTCTGTAATGCTAATAGCCTGTGCTCTTCTCTAATCTTATAACAGCCGTCTCTCTAACTAATCGCACTACATTGTTTTTTATTTGCAGTTGCGTTCTTTCCCGAGGCGCTATCTGAAACATTGGTTGTCAGAATACAAAGGCTTATGGCCTGATCGTTATAACAGATTTATCCCACTGAAGTACCAACAGCCCCTTGTTTCTCTTAGAGTTCTGGTAGCTGGAGGAAAAAACAACCTTTCTGCAACAGCTTATTTGTTTAATTTGTATGCATGGGGTCATTAATGCTTTGGAACAGGTCCAGATAAGACCAATTTAAAAACCCTTAGGCATGGTTTTATGAACACTGAATAAGCCTCATTGGCCGTGTTTTTTAGAACCATAGCGCTATATCTTTAATGTTGTTATGGTTAGTGAGCACAGCTCTACATATGTATAGGGGCTGCCTCACTGATTTTCTTTTCTTTCTTTTTTTTCCTAAGTATTGCAGCAGTGTCGACTGATGGTGGGATTTTGGCTTGCTGTGTTTTCTTTCTTTTTAATTCATGCACTTCTGATGCCTCACATGATATTTACTTAACGTAAGAGCAAAACCAGTGTTGTAAGTTACATAACTGCATCAGTCCGGTAACAACGTTTCTTTTGACTTGTTGCAGTGAAACCTGGTATGCTGAAAATGACATCTTAACCATATCAGGCTGGTAAATTCTTTACAATGAAGCTGTAACACATTAAAATATGCCAAAAGACTACATCCATGTTGGCCACAGTAAAGTGTGTAGTCTTGTAGAATTGTATATTTCTGTTTGCTACCATGATTTATGTTACTATTTAAATAAATGAGGCTCAAGCTCATTAAGAACATAGTTTGAAAGTGGTAAACACTTACTATTGACTTGTTTAATCAGAGTACCAATAAAACACAACTGCTATGTGACTTTTATTTGCTTGTTTTAATTAAAAGTGACAAAAACAAAGCTATCTTTTCGATAGTATAGGACCGTCGCCTAAAAGTTCCAGAATATATAAACATGTTATACAATATTGGATAAATTCACATATCTGTCCATTGCCCAAATGTTTTATAACAAATATTTGCTGACAACGATATGATTGCCATATCAATGTGCATTTCTAATTTCCAGCGTTGTTAGATCATGCTTATCCATATACTTATCCAACAGTTCTCACAACTGAGAAACTTTTTAACAAGATATAATAGTATCTATTTATCTTTTTGACATAAAATGTCTATATAATCTGGAGGATATATGGCATTTTCATGTGCAAAAGAAAAACACCGGTATGCAGACTTCTCATACAACATTTAATAACATTTAATTACAAATGAGAATCAGAATCTTTCATTTCTCATTTGCAGATTGCGTGAAGATTATGAACTTTAACGAATGATCACCACGAGCGGCCCACAAATCAGTCCAACCTCCTTTTTAACCAGCGGCGGGTCCCATGTGGCTCCATATTGAGTCATTTTCATTTCAGAGGGCTCGCTCTTATCATGTTAAAGTTAATTTGATGGGCTCACAGACACTCCCTATGTGGTTTGCTGGGTATGGAAATGTCTCCTCCACCAAGGACCCTGACCTGTGTACATGTGAAGTTGCCTCCGCCATACTTGACCTTTAAGCTCAGGGTTAGCTGATGGATGATGTTCTGAGGTCCCTTGGTTGTAGACCTAGATTAGCAGTCCAACTTTCAACACATCCCTTTTCGCGACTGGTAAAAGGCCTTAAAAATTCATTACATCCATCCAGCAAGCAGCACGAAGGTAATCAATCTTGAAGAGCAAGTGAGCGGGCCTCAGTGCCCTTGTACCGTTCGATTTTCATATCTTACCGCAGGAGCTTTTGTAACGAGCCTAAGATTTGGAAGAAAAATGAAAGGCTTATCTTTTAGTCACCAACTGTCATTAGTATTATTTTTCTGTTATTTATATATTTATTTTGCAGATTTGTTCGAGTTACAGTCAATGAGCTTCTGCTGAATCACCTCCCTCCCTACTCCCCACCTGATGCGTTGCCCAGATAGTTTCGAACACTGCATTTATCTGCTGCAAATGACATCACTGCTATATGTGTCCCCTCTCTGCATCTCAATGTTTTGCCACTGTGTTCACTGAGCTGTGCTGCAATTTCTCATCACATTCCTGCTCAAGGAAGCCTCAGAGGGGCTTCATTCTCGCCAAGCTCATATTGAATTCATTTCAGGATTAAAATTTGCCCTTGAAAGCCTTCACATCTTAATCAAATCCACAGATTTCTGTTTGGTTTTGTTGTTTTTTTTCTCCCCATAGCTGAAATAAATATAAAGCTTTGCTGTCCCCAGAACTAATTAACACTATACAAATTCCAGAACAGAAGAACTACAGAGATAGTGAGAGAGAGGGAGAGAAAGAAAGAAAGAAAGAAAGAAAGAAAGAAAGAAAGAAAGAAAGAAAGAAGGAAAGAGAGAGGCTCTTTATTTTTTGGTTAACATTGAATTCTCATGTTTTTGCTCCAAAGGGACCTTTAGGTATCAGAGGACTACAGTTAGCTCTGGCCCCACTGTTCAAACTGGACAATTTGTGAATCTCTGTTATTGGTCTTTTTTACTTTTTTTTTTTTTTTAATACAAGATCAAACACTGTCTTATTGGTCTGTTATGCATAAGTTGAGTTTCAGCCAAACCTAAGAACAATGGCCACAGCTGGCCTACATCCTCTCTCATGCTCAGCCCACAGCGAGGAGGGACACGTTAGCATATTTTGGTCGGGACGTGGCCCCTCTTATCGGTGCTGTTGTGGTGCGGGATCGGCTTAGCTAGCGCTGTGGAAAGTGGCACCAGGCAGAAAGGTCCTGTGGATCTGCCTTTGCCCGATCCCAGAGGTGGCAGACTAATGCCTTTATCTGGTGCTTACACACAGTCATCACGTCTCTCCTTTCACCAGGGCCCTTTTTTCCCTCTCCCCCCTCCTCGCCTTTCCTATCTCTTGAGTCAACGCCATTACAGTGTTCCAGCAGAGAGTTTTTAAAGTCACGTTTTTGATGCAAGGGGTAAAGCAGGTTGCAGAGCCTAGCAAGGGAAGCATAAATGCAGGCCAAAAGCACCCCCAAAAATACACTAGGCAGAAACGCTGTCAGTGTCATGGCCCCCAAGTCCTGAATGAATATGACAGGTCGTATCAGGATGACACGGCAGGAGGAAGGAGCGAAACTAAAGTCATTTATAGCAGCGCCGACAACAGGCAGGTGAATGGAAGCCAAGCGAGAGGTGGTGGATTAGCTCTTGCGCTATGCATGAGATGAATCACAAGACTTTTTTTTTTTCACTTTTCCCAAATCAAAAAAAGTGCATCCTACATCTGCATAGAAGAACCTTCTACAGTCAGCGCTCCCTGGGTTATTTTTGTCACTCTGGACCACATTAACCTAGATGCTGGTACGACTTCACTGCTCTGTCCCACAGTGATGTGGTTTCCTCACCACACTGCTGTAAAAAGACTTAGTGAAGCATGACCACACCACCGTACAGCAGTTGGGCATCATCTCTAGGGGATGAGTTGTTTTGTCATGTTTGGTTTTGTGGGTTTATTCTTGTTTTTACCAAACAGAAAATAAGTGTCTTGGGACCTCATTTCCGCCGCTCTGTTAATGGGCCACATCCAAAGCCATGCACATACATGAAAAGAGGCTTTGGGACTTCTGAGTGAAGAGAACCTCTTTGTTAGCAGGGTGTAAAAAAAGTATTTAAAGTAATGATTTGGCATGTGACTGTTTTGCAGTAGAGAAAGCTGTTTGGACTTTCAGCTGAATAACTGAGTAGGAACGTTACAAGGTGATTCTTTAGACATAAATAATGAATTGCAAGTTGCGCTCCCATTTTTAGCTAGTTTAACACATTCGTTGATGTATTGCGTCTGTCATGTTATCTATGATTTGCCGCTTGCTGCATGCCAGAGAAAAAAAAAACACAAAACATTGCGGCAAGAAGCTTGCCCAGGAGGGACGTTTAAGATGTCTGAATGAGAATGCATGGGCCATCTTATGAGGGATTACTTAAGCTCACTGTTTGCTAAATCATGGAGTGAATCAATAAAGGGTGCCAGAAGGCTCTAAGACAGTGTTCCGTCACTGTCACGCAGGCTGCCACTCGTCCTGCGTAAGTGTGGCTGCCAATTTGATTGACAGAACTATGACTTAAATACGACAAGAAGATGAGGCATGACAGTGCATTTACACACCGTTAGCTCGCCACAGTCTGATGCTGTCAGACGCCTCCCCTGGCCATCACAACCCACCAGGACAACCACAGCCAGTGGCTACTTAGTTTACTTACTTAGATTATGGACAAATGCTTGATGTCTAAAGAGCTAATGTGGGTCATCGTCTACCTAAAATACATTGTGTACCTGGACTGATCACAACAAATTTCTTGATAAGTAAGATTATTTTAGGTTAGAGTGCCCCTTAACTATGCTAAAATTGTAATACTGTGCCTTGAGGAGCTTAGTGACAAAACACATAATGAGGACAGACATCAGTGTCCACTAATTTAATTCATTACAAATCATTTCAGTAGTTCTCTCTAACGGGCATAGAAACTTTTGTCTAAGCATTGTAATATTGGTTAACAGCAGATAGCGGTTGTTAAGCAACATGGATTTTTCTGTGAGAACTAATAAATAGTTTTTAGTAATTTGGTGCATTCATTCCGAATTCATTTGATGTGTGCGGTCATATGCGTGTATATTTCAATTTTTTAAGATGGCTTCAAATGAGGCTCAGCAAGTCGGATTGTAGAACAATAACTGTCTGTTTCATTACAAAGTCATTTGCCGCTACAGCCTCATTTTTAGAAAACCAAAGAACATCCAGTAAGAGAACATCGTGAAACTAGAACATGCAGCTGTGTCAAGAGAAGTGAAAGAGAGCTTGTTTAAAAAGTAATGAAGTTATAATACCACTGTAGTTTCTATCTGTTTTAACAGAAGTACAGTTCTTTTTCTTTAACAAATAGCAGGAACTACCTATGGTTGTGCTTGTACCATGGACAGGGTTGTGTCAGATTTTTTTTTTTTTAATATTAATATCATCTCTAATGGAAACCTCAAGAGTAAACCTTTTTTAGTCTTTTTATTTTTGCTTTGTTACTGTTCCTTTTTATTTTCTCTTTTTAACTATGTCTCTCTTGGAGAAGATCCAGTTTCTCCATCATACTCCATCAGTTTAATCTGTGCCACACACAGACTGATTGTTAACCTTCTTCAGCTATTGTGCCCGTGGAGACATTTCCTGTGTTGTGTTGTTTGAGGACGCTTTTCATTCATTGGCTGTAAACACAGTGTCCCTGAACATCAGGAGACTGTTAGAGCACTGGTTCTTTTTATTTGTGCCACGTTGAAGAGCAGAATGGCTTTGTTATGTGCATGGGGCCTACACAGTCATTTGTCTAGGTGTTACAAGATTGTCACTGATAGCAGCTGTAGTGTCAGGCTTCTTGGAGCTGTCGCAGTTGACCTGTCCATACTCCAGCCACTAATGCGTTTCTTTGGGGCAGTTATATAACAGGCTTTATGTAATGCTTGATAAGAAACCGAAATGCACAATGAAAAAAACACCCCAATTTAGAGTAAGTTACACTTAACTTGTATGGACAAAACTATTATGACGCCTGACCATTACACCAACAGGGATTTTGCATTCAAATACGTAGACTTTAATATGGAGTTGGTCCCCCTTTTGCAGCTATAACGCCTATATTCACCCTCTGTTTCTTTCATCATCAGCTCTTGAAGTACCCTACATGGACAAAGGTATTGGGACACCTGACCATTACACCAACAGAGGCTTTAATGGATTTCCATTCAAATACATAGACTTTAATATGGAGTTAGTCCATATTATATGAGGCCATTCATTCTGTAGAACATTTATGAGGTCAGACATAGATGTTGGACAAGGAGGCCTGGCTCACAATCTCCGTTCCAGTTCATCCCAGAGATGTTGGATGGGGTGCAGGCCAGTCAAGTTCTTCCAAACCAAACTCATCCAGCCATGTCTTTATGGACCTTGCATGGTGCACTGAAGCACATTCATGCTGGAATAGAAAAGGTTCTTCCCCAGACTGTGTCCACTAAACTGGAAACATGGCGTTGTCCAAAATGTTATGCTGAAGCATTAAGATTGCTCTTCACTGGAAGTAAGGAGCCTAGCCTAAACCTTGAACAAAAGGTGTTGTGTGTATTGAATACACACTGTTATGACAGGTGGGGTGTAGCCTTTTTGCTTAGATAATCTCATCTTGCCTTACAGCAACAGCAAGCATCTGGGACTGAACCATTCTTTAACTTCATAGAGATTTGTGTGCTTTATCTTTTTTTTTCACTGAAGAGATCTGAAGATTTCTCTGTTTGTTTCTCTCCTTCAGTGTCACTGAGATGCTTTTGATTGTATTGATGTAGCTCAAGGCAGAAACACATTTCATTTTTTTTTCGTAATATAGAATAGCTCAGTTTTTTTAAGTATAACATGCAGCATGTTGTCAGCAAATCTCTAAGAGAAACAACTACAGTAGTTAGTGATCTAGTTTGCTGCAGGGCAACAATTTCTCATTGGGTTAAATGAGATGCCAACCTGCTACACGGATTGTTCATATTAACTGTGAAGGTGACCAGGGAGTATACACATGTTAATTGGATAGACAAAAAGAACATTTTAGTGTTTATCCCCAAGCCACATCCCAGGACACAGAGACACAGCATACAATTAACAATATGCATCCACAATACACCTAAATGTAACATTTGTTTTACTATGACTGCAGCATATCATGCCAACATTGTAACGCTTCACCCGTTAACTGCACACTGATGAGGAAATAATGGAGTCATCAATAGAAAAACTGTGATGAAGAGGTAGTGGTGTTAATACATTAAGTTCTTTTCCACCAAGACATTCCACTGGTATGTTATTGTAATCCAGCTAACAGTATATGTAATACTATCTGATCTAGAGGGTTCAGACAGTTTTTTAATAATGATAAACTTTCTTTCAACATATTCTAGTGTCTCGATTCTCCTTGTACTCCATTTGCCGCCATTGCTCACATCAACTTTTCAGATCCTAATGCAAATTTATCGCTTGGTTTTAAAGGTATAGTAAACCAAAGGAAACCATAGTAAACCAAGAGGGATATATAATGAGCTGCACATGCACATACATGCGGTAGAGAAGTGAAATTTGCTTTTCACCCCATAAACAGCCATAAACTGTCAGGCCATTTTCAAGCATGCCCGATTCGCACATAACATGCAGGCAGAATTTGCACTTGCGGTTTTAATAGGCACAGAATGCTTAGCACATTGGGTCCAGAGTATTTAAGAAATACCAGCTAAACTGACCATAGTTCTCTTGCTTTGCTGGTAAATTAGCCCTGAACTTTTTAAAATAGAAGAAGGAGCGACTTCTCTACCTCTAACATCACATTAACACTTGCGACGTACTGATGCTGCCTTTGAAGCAGGATGCAAAAAAACATGTTAGATCTCAGTCAGATCATCAGTACAGCCAGGAAAACCATGCTAATTTTCATCATTAAAGTCACAAACAGTCAAAGCAAGGGTGGATTTTTTTCTCTCTCTCGGTGCCTGCACAGATGTAAACCATAGTAACCTTGATAAAGGAAGTGTTTGTCAGATGGTGTATTACTTTTTTTAATCATGTTGGCTGGCTCATTTAGTGTTCACTTTGAGCCTTGTTTTTGAAGTGAGACTGCAATTTATTTCTCATTAAATGTTTCCTTAGGATTCCAATAAGCCAAACGTACACACTTGTAGACCTAATTGGCAGGCTTGTCACGGAGCTTGTTGTGGGCTTTAACAGATGTTTGATGTATTCCTGTGTACTCCATTTTTGACAACAGTTGTCTTATAATGCGGTTATTAACCTTAGACTGCCCGTAGTTTTGGGCTTGGAATAGATGCTTTCCTAAGATTATTTAAATTTGCTTGACAGGTTTGCTATTGTTTGTGACGCAGTAAAATATACAGTGCTCTGGAAAAGCCTTAAAAACTTTTTAAAACTAGTTACTGGGGCAGTACTTTAAAAAACTGCCGGTGTGCTGTGACCAGCAAAAACACAAGACATTAGTACACATTAGAATGAACACAGCTAAACATTGTAATAAACTGGAACAATATGTTTGATTCCTGTTTCTTGGCATGCTCCAGCTCTTTTAAAAAACCATCAGCAGCACCTGATCTAACGTAATGCACTAATTTTGTATTGTCTCACAGCAAGAACGTGTTTTTTTTTGGTGCTTTTGTACAAATAAATACTACTGAGATAAACTGGCTTACTATGTGATTACTAAGATGATATATTTTAATGCTATTTTAACATCGATAGCATTCAAATATATTTTGTCATCTTTTTATAAGACTTTGTAATGAATTTTATGCCTTACATACAGTGATTCAAATGTGTCACAAGAATAAAACAGTTTGGAAGTCCAATCATAAAAATGATACGTTTTTCAGTTGAACAGAGTAGAACAGAGTGGCAGTAATGCTCTCGAGGTCATGCAATATCATGGATATTAGCTCTTATAGATCAGCACCCCAGTGCCAGTATTTCAGGGTATAGCACTCCCTCTCATGTGTTTTTTGCATAAATGTGCAAATACAGTCAAACTCTGCACATAAAAATCAGTTTATTTTCCATTCTGCCGTCAAAAATGACTTAAAAAGCAAAAACATGTTTTTTTTTTCCATAATAAAAATGTTATCGTCTATCTATGAACACAAATGCGGTTTCTAATGAAAGGGTGGAATCTGCACTGTCAATCGTATTTCAACGCCCACACTTGTTTCAGTGAGCTACGAGTGTGTAATGAGTTAATATACAAGTACAGCATGCTTACGCTGTTGCTGTTGACTGCAACTTTTAAGGTTTACAAAAGGCTTTTGGACTGTGTAATGAACAGATTATTTTTCTCTTTTAGTTAAGCTACCATGGAATGGTGCATTCCAATGTCATAGCAGTACTTGGCTTGAGTGAAAATGCTTCTGTTTTATTATGCGGCCGATGCTCATGCTGCCCATAGTGGCTGCGGTTGTCTCACTTGTTACACTGTAATTCCATTTTACTTCTTTCACTTGTTCCACTGTAGCAGAACTTTCACCCACAGTATGTGTCTGTCTCAGCATGGCACTAAGGTTGTTTCTCCTGGTCACACGCAGCCTGCCTCAGTGCCATTTCCAGAATAATAGAGTCTGGTAAAAATCAGCTGTTGAAACTGTTCTCTTTTTTTTTTAACTTTACCAGTTTCAATTTGCAAAGGCACACTGCATGAATAATTGCCTTGCCTTATCTTATCACATTTTCAAGTCGGGCCAACATCCAAAATTCGTTTTCTCTGTCCTTTTTTTTTTTTCCGTGAGAGGTAATAGGTGAAATATGATCGGGGAAACAATAGGCCGCGGGCATGTAATGAGCAAAATTTTTCCCCTAAGGTAGGAAGGCAAAACATTAAGGCAAAAGTTCACTCGCGCAAAATCCTTTTCATGCTGAGTATATGCCATCTATGAACCAGCCCGTAGTTACGTCCACCAACCCCTTTCATTACAGCAGCAGCATGCACCTACTAAATATAGGGCTAAACCTTTTCTTGCGTGTCGTTATCCAACTCAGACGCTTGCTTCGTTCTGTGGAGGCGGCTGGCCTTAGCTGTTCCAGCTCCAAACCATGTGCAAAACATCACACTGAGAGGAAACACTATACTTATGTAATAGCGTAATACCATGTAATTAATTTATGCTGTGGGCTATTTAGTAGTACGTTACATGCTTGGAAATGTGCTCTTCCTTTTTGAAGATATCAATTATTTAGATGTACCTATATTAGACATAACACAAATAGGTGTTGACAATCTACAGTATTAGTAAGAAAGTTATTCAGTGATTGCTGTCTCAGAGATTCTGTTTGACTGAACATTGTGAGTAGGTTTGGGCTGATTAACGATCCATTAGTAAAGGTAATGAATTTGGATGCATGTCGGAAAACATCCGAAAAAAGGAAATCACATTCATAGTATATGTGTTGGGCTTCAATGGTTTTGTCACATCTACGTTTTTAAATACAAACCTACTTAGAATAGAGAATTGAATTTAGTCGAATCATGGGGAACAACAACAGTAGCGTTTAGGGTGGCTTAACACAGAAAGTCTGTTATATAGGATGTGCTTTAAACTCTATTAAAGAGTTTCTTGTTGGAAACACAAGCTTTTTTATGTTCTCTGGTGAAAGCAGACTTCTCTCTGACGCTTATGCTTTACTCGCCATGGCAAGAATATGCTAATACACTGTGTAGGTGTCTCCTTTTGGCCTAAATAAGTGCCTTTCATTGAACTGCCTCTATATCTAATAATCTGCTACACTCCTTATAATCTCATTAATCTGTGGCATCTGGGGGCTGCAATTGGACAATGGTATATTTCAAACAATCTATGAGTTTTGTAATGTAACTTCTAATGTACATTTTCCAAAGATTAGTGCATGTATGTGTGTCTGTTCTATGTTGTATGTAAGAAAAGTAAAGGCTTACAAGGTCAGGGCTCGCAAAATGGTAAAGCTATAAGCTATAATCTTGAAAATGAAAGGGTTACATTAATAGTGTATTTTCTACTTGTATTTGTATTATTGATTTGCTGAGTGAAAATAAGCACATGTCCTCCGCTTCTGCACAATAGTGTTTTTTGCTGAATTTAACACATTGTAAAAAAAAAATGCCATAAAATGCTATTATGGCACCATTTTTTTTAATTTGTTGATACGCTCACTTTACCATATTCACGTTTGGTCGCGAGCAAGGATGTATGCATTTATTTTCACGTAGAAATTCATCTTAACGGTTCGTTTGACTGGGGTGTTTTTGCACGTAATACATATGCAAGTGGGGCAACGACATAAAGTTACCAATAGATCATTATCACATTAAATGACAATAGATCATTATCACATTAAATGACAGTATACGTAAGCATATTGTGAATGTTTTCAGTACTTAAACAACACTGGCCAACTGATGTTTCATTAAAAAGCGAGCCTTGTTTGATTGGCGCATTGTTTGAAATGCTGAATATAAATAATTGTGGTTAGTTTTTAGAGCACATTTTTATTTGTGGCTTTACTGGTTAGTTTTTGTCTGTTCCATCCTGTGTGTGTGTGTGTGTGTGTGTGTGTGTGTGTGTTTGTGTTTGTGTGTGTGTGTGTATATATATATGTGTGTTTATGTGTATCTAAGGAATCCCAAAACCTATATTTTATCATAGTCTATTACAACACACCCTCTCTGCTGGACTTGGTGGTTCAAAATGTATTTTCTCCCTAAGTGGTGTTTTTTAGTGATGAACATATCTTTTGAAATCACAGCAGCCGTTCTTTCTGCTCCGCATGTGGGTGTTGAAATGTTTTTATAGCTCTTTCCCACTAATAGTGCTGCAAATGTTTGCTCATTGTTGAGGTGCTGTTTCCTGTGACATTGTTATAGAGAACGTTCCCTCACCCCCTGAAGAACCTGCTGCTGTGCACGCTGAGAGGAGAGGGAAAACCACATCCTGCTCTCATGAACTTCTTATACCATCATTATCAGAACCCTTCTACGTACACGTACATGTAAACATACAGTGCGCTCTCTTTTCTTTCCATTAATGACCTTTTTTCTACAGTCCTTCCTGGGTTCCTGGAAACAAACATACTATACATTCAAAATCCATTTAAGATTAATTGAGACTATTCAGTGCTTCTTTCTCCTCGTGATTTTGAGGTGTAAAATCGTCTATGGCAAGAACAGCAACAATGGATGTCAGTGCTGGGGAGAAAAGGAAGGAGAGAGCTTGTAGCTGCTTTTTTGTCTCAAACAAGACTGTGGATGTAAAAAGCCCCCCTCTCCCTCTGTTAATTGGATTTAGATTAGCCCAGACCCTTGGAGATCATCACATAAAAGCCAAATCTGTGACACAAGCTGCTCTCCATGCTGATGCACACAAACCGTTTTTAAACAGACACACAAATTACAGCGACTGATTTATTTATTTATTTAAAATGTATTTATTTGGCATCTATATAAGAACGAGTTGGAAGCCCCAAGCCAACACTAGTTAGCAACATTTGCTGGGCTAGTTATTTTAGGTGATGTGACATTAGTTTTGCAGCCGCAAAATGCTGGAAATTGGTGTTGAAACTGGAGGAAAAAAGCCATCAACACGGCATCATTTTCTTAGTAATTCCAAGATGAGAATTGGTTGCGAAGCCACCAGTAGCAGTTTTTAGCCCCTCATCCAAGTCTGTTGCGGTTGTTAGTTATTACCGCGATTACAGAATGCTCCCACTGGGAATAGGCTTGAAAATCAGGAAGAATTTAAAAAAAATAAAAAGGCAGATGGCTGCAGCAGTTATCCAAGGCATATTTGTGTTGCTTTTATTGAAAAAAAAATGGTGTAAAACTGTAGCTAATAAGTTGTACTGCTGTAAATGGACAAATTATGTTTTTTTTCTTTTTTAATTTGATGGTTAGAAAAGTTTCACTCAAGCAAATGTGAGTTTTTATTTTTTATTTTATTTCATTATCACCAGCAAAACAACATTTTAGCACATAGGGAGGTGCTGACTGTGCTGAGGATGTGTGACGGCATATGCCAGCATGTGGGAAGCGACAGCAAAAGTTTTAATTTTTTTCCTACAAGCATTTAGACAGAAGGGGAGAGTGTTTCTGGAAGTGCACTTCACTTCAAAATTCCAAAAGGACTGGAACACAGGAGACCAGCATTCAACCAAAATGCATTTAGAGCCCAGAAAAGCTCCTTTCTCACATCTACACTGCAATCAGTGAAGGGAGGCCTCTTTTTCTTTTGAAAAATGTCAGTAATGTTTCATTTTCACTGTATTTATTTGTATTTATTTTTCAGTGTCTGTATTTTGCCCCAGAAGTGGTTCAGCCACCTGACTCTAGAGTTTCAACATCACAACAAGGAGATAAAATGTGTAGGTTTTGGCATTACTCACGAGGTCACCAGTATCTGAAGCATTATAGTGTTTTCCTCAAAACAAAACTCTAGGGTCGACCTTGAAATCAACAAACTGCAATCCTAGTATAAAACTGGTAAATTTTATCAATTCTAATGATAAGAAAACATTGTGCTATTTTCATAATTAGAAAGGACTTTTCATAGACCTTCAGTGTAACAACCCACCATTAGGGCTGGCAAACATATGGACAAGAACTTCACACTTCCTTCACGCATAAAGAAACCAGATTTTGTTCTGATTGTGTGCTGTTTCTCATAGAAACTGTCACAGTGCAACAATAAAGAAAACATTGTACTTCTACAGAGACACCATGACCAACAGGAAGGCAGATTTGAATGAATTAAGGGCATGTCTCTTAATAAAGTTAACAGGCTTTATTGGGAGTGAAAACAAATTTGGATTTAAAAGCTAAAACTTCAATGTCCCCATTTTTTCGACAGACAGTGTGAGGAACATCTGCTCACCAAGGCTTCAGAAAAACACAGCGATGCATGTAGCACCCTTGCAGATTTCTCCCTTAGGGCAAGAACCTGTGGAGGTGCTACTCACACTTAGCAAAAGCTGCTTACAGTGCGCAGGTACCTGGCGAAGAGTCTTGTCCAGGCAGCGAAAGAGAAGCAGGGGGGTTAGGTAGGAGGCCGCTATGAGCAGCCTTTGCCCCACCCTTCCACATAATCTATCAGTGTCGGGAAGATGATGAAGGGGCCACGAGCAGCGGCGCCAGGTTCACCTTTGCCATGCAGAAGCAATGCGCTGACCCTTTTGTGTCGCTCGCTGACAGTCGGCGGAATTCATTAGCCGTGCAAAGGGAGGACAGTCTTACTGCAGGGAAAGTCAAAAGGCTTAGGCTCTGCCCATGCTGCATGAGGAGAGGAGGCTGGGGGCTCAAGATGCCCCCACATAAAACAGCATGACAAATGTGTTGCCACTGCAGCCAGCAGGGGTGCCTGCCTGCAGATTGCATCACCTCGCACAGTATCTGAAACGAAGGTGCAAGCTGTGGGCTGTTATTGTTGCCTGTTTGTTCTCTGTTGCTAAATTTTTTTCTCTTTCCTTTTCCTAAGCATTTTGAATGTGTGATGTAAAACAGTAGGCCTGCACAAGTTGTTGACTGATTAAGATTTCTGCCTAGCAAAAAATCAAATGTACACAATTTTCACAAATGTAGTCAAGCAGCCAAAACATGTTTGGTGCCTGAAGATCTTTAATTTTGTACTGAAGCTAACAAGCAACAAAAAATATATCTGTGAGTTTCATGTGATTTCAACGGTATGCCCACCACTGTATGCTGTATAAAGATCATTGTACATCATTACTGACACAGTGCAAACATCAGTTGGCTAAATTACATCAATAATGAAACATTACAATATACACGTGTGTATATATATATATATATATATATATATATATATATAAGTATACCAGTTGGTCATGACCTTAAACCCACCTGCTTAATATAGATTCCTTTCATGAAACCAAAACAACCTGACCTGTTGAGGCAAGGACCTCTGTTTGTGTGTTGTGGTGACTGGCACTAATATTTTAGCAGCAGATCCTTTAACTATGGTAAGGCCTCAAAGAGGCCATGGGGCCATTATGGATCAGTTTAGTTCGTCCAGTGCATCCCAAAGATACTTGAATGAACTGGGACCTGGGGAATATGGAGACCAAGTCAACTCTTTGTCATGTTCCTCAAGTCATTTCTGAATAATTCTTAAGAGTGTGGCACACTATCCTGATGAGAGGCGGCTGTTGGCCTAGCAGCTAGAGAGTTGCTCTTGTGATCGGAAGGTCGTGGGTTGGAATCCCAGGACAGCTTGTGTCATCATTGAGGTAACCTTGAGCAAGGTACTGTCCCTGCACATTACTCCCCGGGCGCCCCTCGTCAGTGGTAACCCCCTGCTTTTCTTGGTAAATGGGTTAAATGCAAAGAAAGAATTTCTTGTTGTTCACGCTGTGTGTTCACGTGTGACTATGAGGGGCCACTTTAGTTTACATTATCCTGCCATTAAGAAATTGCCATGACGAGGTACTTTGTCTGCAAATGATGTTTAGGTAGGTGGTAAATATTAAGGCGGCATGCACACGAATGAAAGGACACAAAGTTTCCAAGCAGAACACCCAGAGCGTCACATTTTCCATATCTAGCTTTACTATGGATATTTGGTGCTTCTAAGAAACTCAGTTAACATGATACTCTAATTCAGTTAACATAATACTACGCAACTGATAATACTGTAGTTTGTTTAATTCTAAGGGGCAAATGGAGGTCATCATTGTGGTTTCTGACACTGCATGGCATATTGTTATCTGTTAACGTAGAGTACAGGCTCAAAGTACCAACAAAATCACTCTTTAATATAGTTGCAGCTACTGATTCTATATTGTTGATAATGTATGTGGTGTAAGTTCTCATCGCTTGTTACCAAAACATTTCGGGGTAAGAAAAGCATTTGAAAATTGCCAGCCTGTCACTTTAAGGTGTAACACTGGGTTCTGTGGCTCAGCGCTACTGCATCCCACAGTCCTACGTGAGATTTCCATCCTCCCGCATGCACGCAACTGATTAATTTTCCTCCTGAGTGATCAGAGGGCCAGGGAGCGCTGCTCCTGTCATAAAAGGCTGCACAACGTGTATTGTGGGGTAGGGTGCCGGTTCATCATGAAAGTGAGTCACCATGGCTGAGTGAAGGGGCCCATTTAGGTCTCAGGAAATGTGAGCTGAAGGTTGCCTATCGCCCATCCTGGGTGATTCATGGTTCACCCTAACCTTTACACTGCGTGCACCCTGGCTTCCCCACGTTTTCTGTTCAGCGTGCAGCACCAGTTAGCGGGAGGAAAAAGAACCATCCTGCCGCAGTGCGCCAACGCCGGCCCCTGCTTCTTATGCAGTCCTAAGCATTCTCATTTTCAAAGCTTTAGTCCTACAATCTAATCTCACAAATGACTTATTTTCTTTCCTTTGCATTGTTATAAGCCTTTTAGTAGTATATGGAAACGAAATATAATTACATTGCTATGGTGCAATGAGTTTGTTGAAAGTGACATTTGTTGAACAGAACGTCTGACAGAATGGGGATAAGCCTCCCTCCTCTTTCTTTAACACACACACACACACACACACACACTTCCACACTCGCACACTCAGCACAGCTCTCCTGTCTCCCTATGCAGGTATTGCAGTGGACAAAAGGGGCTTTGTGTACTTTGTGGATGGGACCACTATCCAGAAGATCAATGAGAGAGGAGTGCTGACCACCTTCATTGGCTCCAATGGCCTGATGTCTACCCAGCCACTCAGCTGTGATGCCCGTATGGACATCACACAGGTGTGCACATGGATTTACTATGCATTACATGCGCTGACCTGCACTCTCATTTCTTTGCACTTAGGTTTAGCTGTAGCGATGTAGTAGGACTGCTAATCTTGGTTTAATTCAGCCAAACATGTTCTGTAGCGATCTAGTAGTAACAGACATAAAATCTGTATTTTTCTACACCATTTGAACACAAAAGATGTCCTTTATTTTGTATGTATGTTATTAATAAAACAACAGAAAAGACATCCATCTAGAGAGGAACGATATGTGCAAATGATATTGACCACTTTAGCAGGCATGTTCAAACTGAACTTTTATTTTCATATGTGTGAAATTCTGCCATGCATATTAGGACAAGATTTTACAAAGGACATGGAAACAGTACACTTTAATGGTGTACTTTTACTCTAAATAGTTAACACACGTTTACTCTAAATAGTGTACACACATTTTTGAGTGTTTGATAGAAAATTGATTCTACTAGTCAGACATTGCAAAGTAAAGTGGCTGCAGGCTTGAAATGACCATGACTTTAAAGACATTAATAAGGATGGACACAAAACAAAGGACATACGTTCTCGTATGCCTTAGATCATGAATATTACACATATTGTATTCAGTATCACCATACAGTATATGTCTAATAGTACATATTTGCAGTATTAACCCTTCTAAACCTTTTAAACTACAAGAAGCCAAAATTCCTCATACTCATAAATGCTCTGCCCAGTCAGAATGCTTTCATTCATACCAACTGTTCCAAGGTTGGACGACCTTTACAGAAAGTTGGCATTCATAGTTTGACATTAATAGCTGAATAATAGGCCGAAAGGTTAAGAGAGTAACATCCCCCATCCATACCAGACTTTGAAATGGTCCTGAAGCCGCAGCTGCGCATCACAAAGCGCCGCTGAAGCTCCATGCAGAGGAGCAAGGGGAGCGAGCCCAGTGCCAGTCATGGCCTGGATCACTGGCACATAGGCCTCACAGCAAGTTTAAAGGCTGCTATGCGCCTGGGGAGCACCTGCACAGGCGTAACTGAAATAAATCAAAACCCTCGCCTGGCTATCAGTGTTAGCAAGCCTAGTGAAATCCTAGCCCCCTTTAGCTATTGTCAAGAGGGGTGTGGAGGAAACCCCTGAGTCGCTTTTGTGCTTCTCCCTGTGTGGCGGTGCTGTGTGGTCTAGTAGTGAAGTGGAATTTTCAGATTTTGAGTGAAGTTTAGATGTCAAAGCATTAAGTATGAAAAATTGAAACATTGTATCATTTATGTGATGTATTACAAATGTATATGTGAGTGTGTATGTGTGTGTGAGAGTCCTAGCATATTTATTGCTAAAAATTCCCCCAGATGGAGGAGCTAATTTCTTACCTGCGCAAAAAGGGTTTTTCACTTTTTCTTAAGGACATCACTTTGACCATCAGTGGCGCTGTTGTGGTATTATGGGATGAAGCTGAATCTGGTTTTGGTTCTCACTCTCTTTGGGTCTTTCTACTTATTAATTTGTGAGTCTGTAGTCTCTCTATTAAACCACATTTTAGAAACATGGGATCTGCACGGATTCAGGGCATCACAAACACGCCAAGAATTCTTTGTGTGCATGAATGTCCAGAATGTTAATGGTGGCAAAATGGCGAGCCGTTGCCTTTTTGAACAGGGGAACCTTTTCAGCACGAAAGGTCACGTTGGCCCCCCCGGCTAAGCTCTGGGCTATTGCTGCCAAGATTTGCTGCGTTTACTCTTGCATGCTCTTTCCTTCACTCACAAATAAAGTGAATGAAGGATGAAGATATTCGGTGTCCAAAATTTTATCTCTAGTGGAAAGTAATTTAGACAAAAGTAGGGGTGGCACAATATCATGTTTTCATGCCCGATACTGATACTGATACCACAAACTCAATGTCTATCGATACCAATACCAGTCGGAAAATTTAAGCTTCCTTCTACTTCCTCTATATTGTGCTATGCAAGTTTTAAAAAATTAGTTTCTGCTCCTGTATGGTGCCCAATTCTGCATTTATGGCTGAATCTCCAGTGTCACTCCAGTAGACAAATTATACACTATGTGGGTTCAGGAGCCTGTATTTTCATTCTCACATAGGGAACCTGTGGGGAGCTGGGAGCCATTTGAGTCATAGCCATGCTGCTCTTATGTATTACTCATGCCCTGACACCTCTCTCTTTACGTCATGTGGCTCAGTGTTTAGTTTAAGCGTTATCTGACCAACACCAATACTGAGTTTTAGATCAGCACACCCCTGCCAAAAAGTAAGGAGCGTTTTACCCTACCTGTTATACTTGCCTTATAAATCATGACATATTTACCTAAAACACACTGGTAAGCTAGATTTGCTTATGTGGTTTCTGACACTGTATCTTGCAAGTAAGATCAACCATTTGAAAGCCTTTGTTCAGGCAAACGTGTCATAAAGGTTTGGAGACTACAAAAAGCCACATTTTTTTGAGAGTATTAAACAATGTGGTTTGAGCGGTTTTAAGTGTGCATCTTGCAGGCATAATCTGTAGGGTAGTATGGTTCCATTTTCTGTTAGTTGAATTAGACTTGTAGCTCCAGTGCAAAACTAAAAAAAGCAACAGCAAACCTTACTTGGCTAATAGACTGCCTTTGGAAATTTAAGCGGAAAATAGTATACCTTGATTTATTTTTATTAAACTATTCATTTTATCAGCATCCGCAGACACAGAAAGTACTGGGACATACAAATCTCCTCGGAGGGAGCTGGGTGCGACTCTCAGACCTGCTCCCTCTTCTGTTACTGGGACACACTGACCCATATTCACATCCATTCCCCACATCCACATCCCACCTGAGGGGGGGGCCTCTCTCTGCCCATTAAGGCTTATTACCATGGTGACCTTTCAAGAGGGCTGTGGGCCAGCTGTTACATTTTTGGAGCGTGGAAAGCTGTCCTTCTTCTTTTATCACTTTGATATCATTAGGACTCTGGGTGAGAGACATAACTACTGAAAGTGGAATTTTCCGCAGCTTGCTGGAATTAAATTTTTTTTCATTGGCTCTGTGTCTTTGGCTGAGGAGCAAAATAAGTTGATATGGTCATGAGGTGAGAAAGGATTCCTGTTGATCACAATGTTATAAAACAGACAGTCTCCGCTTCTCGAATTAGAAAAATGGGCTTGAGTTGAAGGCCATGCTCCTGTCTGTACTAAAGAGTCAAGGTTGTCTTTTTGAAGAGCTCTTTTAAGGTTCTCGCGGAGCTTCTTTACAGATGGGCTTGTCGAGCTCCTTTTTACAGTCCAGCCTGTCTGGCCGGCTGAGGAGTAGCAGGCAGAGGAAAGGCAGGCATGTGGTTGCCCGCTTCCCCATTGCAACGCATTATGCCATGTCAAAACACTAATGTATTATTTAGCCCCTGACGCTAGGGCGTCCTCCTGCGAGGAGGGGGTGGGAGGCGAGGGAGAAGAGAGAGATCAGCCGGAGCAGGACACATTAGCCTGCTCAAGCCCTGGGCCCTCAGACAGCACACACACATGCCGACTCCACACATGGCACAGGTCCACCTTCCCCACCAGACACATATACAGAAACAGAACAGATACACACACACACACACACACACACACACATAAGCAGTGTGAAGTCTCCAATCTCAGCAGTGAGCTGGCCACCGAACTGCGTGCTCAGACTAAACTCCCACAGATCAGCTTGGGGAGGGAGGCTGCTTACAATTAGCCTCTGATTAACACTCATTCCAAACTGCACTGACCCACCTACAACATGCATATGACAATTAACATAATCCATACTAATGTCACTTTTCCTCTCAGTCTATTGGTGGAATATCATGCCCGTGCTATTCTCTTGACAGGGGAAAGTTGGAGCGCGCGTTGTTGTTTTATTTATTTCAGCATGGCTAACCACTCGGCCCTCTTTCCTCGCCTCATGAAGTAACGAGTGGCTTTAGTATAAAGTGCAAGAAGGACTCTCACTTTATTAAAGTTTGATTACTGACCCATCAGATCAAAGCCTTCTGAGACATTCTGAGCTGGCAGAGTGTCACATGAATAATGAATGAATGAGACACAATGGTCTTCTTTGCACTTTGCACCAAAGGAACAGCAATGGACACTTTTAGGCCTCCTCTAGAGCTGTACAGCTAAATACTCTCACACGTAAGGTTCCTTTTGAAAAGGTGCTTTTAACCTGCACATGGAGTGTGTTTCTCTAGGAAAGGAATTCTTGGGGATGCTGGGCCCTTGGCACGGATTAAGTGTGCGTGTGTGCATGGGCTGATTTTATTCAGTACTTGATCAGTTAATATGTAATATGAATATTTATCCTGCCATACAACAAAACTGTCTGTACAAATCTCACTTTACTCCAACACTGTCAAGCATCCCAGTATGTTATTTGATATGTTCTGTCATTCATGTACTCACTGTCAAGGTTGCTTATAGAAAGTGACAACGGAACGATCTTGAATCAATTCCCTTTTCTTTGGTTGAAGCCTCTTGACATTAAGGCTTGCTGTTAGCGGTCTTGCTATGCATCCACATGAGACCTACATAGAATCAGCAGGGATTTGGTTAAAGCAAGGAAAAAACACAAATTCTGTGATGAGCTAAGACGAGCAGGATATGATCAATAGCTGTCCACACAAGCATAAATTACACGCTCCTCTTTGGCGTGGCACGATGGGGGCCGTGCTTTGTCCTGATGAATCATTCCCTGTTATAATGGGATTCTGACCGAGAAACCTCTGCTTCTCAGCCTTCCTGACAGATGGAATAATTGAATCTGTCCGTTGCAATTTAACATGTTCTATTTATTTACTAATTCACCCATGGAGCTCGTCAATCTTTGGGCATGCAAGCCTCAGTCATGTCGGAGATGTTGCGCCCACCTGCATTGATTCTGATCTCCCACAAATGCAACCCCTACCTGGCTCAGATGACACAGGGCTATAATTTGAACTGCCAGTGATCACAGTTATTACTTGACATTTGGGGCAGGAGAACGAATCCAAGGGTGCATTACTGACAGTGTTGGGTAAACAGTGGAAAGGTTGGACTCTGTTGACTGACCTTTGCTTGGAAGTGGAGCTGGACAAAGTTGTATTTCAGTTAAACCAATTTGGGAAGTAACAAAGCTTGATGAGCTGTTAAAGAAAGACTTGTCTGTTCAAGTCCATGCCAAGTATAGTTATTTGGCCTGAAAGTCAATGCCTGTTATGAAAAATGGGTCATGTCATCTGGGTGCAGGTGCGTCTGGAATGGCCAACAGACTTGGCCATCAACCCCATGGACAACTCGCTCTACATCCTAGACAACAACATCGTGTTGCAGGTGTCTGAAAGCCTGGAGGTGCGCATTGTAGCTGGGCGTCCCATCCACTGCCAAGTCCCAGGCCTTGACCACTTCCTGCTCAGCAAATCAGCAGTGCACTCAACACTGGAGGCGGCCAAAGCCATCGCCGTGTCCCATCATGGTCTTCTTTACATCGCAGAGACGGACGAGCGGAAGATCAACCGCATCCAGCAGGTCACCACTAATGGGGAAATCTCCATAGTTGCTGGTGCCCCCACTGACTGCGACTGCAAGATTGACCCCAACTGCGACTGCTTCTCTGGTGAGTGGGAAGCAAGCTAATCATTTCCAAAGACTCATCAGTAAGATAAAATTAATGCTTTATATTAACTTTATCTTGCTAAAGATTGTTTATCTTTTATCTCATTAAGGCAAAGCATTTTTGCTTAAATCTAGATTTGTATGTTTTTTACCATGTCTGTTGTAAATTCATAACCAAAACATTGGAATTCAGATGGACTTTAAGCCATAAAACACTTTAAGTGTTATTTCTAAATGATGATTATAAAATATTACTGCAGAATTGAGTATAGTTAAAACAGCCAACCTATCAAAATCATCCGAGAAATGACAGTTGATCATTTTCTTTTCTCTCAGCCTCTGAAGAGCCTACCTCAACATTTGATTTATTATTCTCTCAGCTTATGGGTGTCTTTCAAGATGGACTGCTAAATAATTGATACTGTCCTTTGGAAAGCTGAAAAATATTTGAGAACATAATGGTCAAGATAATGTTTTTGTCCTAAATGTATTCTTCATCCAATCTGTTTTTGATTTACTCATGAGATTTTGATGTAATGTATTAAGTTGGTTGATTGCTTCATTCATTTATTGCAGAGGGGAAGAATTCACTTTAATGGCAGTGTTCATTAACATCCGCTGCATCCCCAGGGGTTCAAATGTGGTTTTCGATGTGAGTTTCAGGAACTATTACTACTGAGGCTTCAGTTTAGACTTTTAACTTTTTTTTTTCCATTTTCAACAATGTTCAAATAAGGTGTCAATGATGTAACATGCAACAAGTTCAGAAATCACATCGCAGGCACACTTTCTGCTCTGTGATGGCAAAACAAAGTTTAAATCTGTCTAAAATTAGAATATCAATGAATTCAGATTGTGTGGGGGTGTTGTTCAGCACAAAATCTCTTTTAAAAGTCTTCGATGTCTTGGATGTTCTCTAAACCAATAGTGTGGAACAGTGACTATTTCACTCTGGGTATTTTGCATTTTCCCTATCATGTCATGCTGGTAACAGATGATTACTCTCTTCAGAGGCTTTCATCTGCCATTTCCCTTCTGTGCACAAACACATTCTGTCCATCACACTGCAGTCCCTCGAGGATGGCCTCCTTCCCCATTGGCTCGCAAACCTCTAGCCTGCTGTCAGTACACATCCGCCCATCAAAACATCCCCCAATCCTTCCACTAAGCACTATAGAAATCGCTCCCACACTGAGCTGACTTTTTAGGTGAATAAAAATTTCCATCAAGCTTGCCATAAATTAATAACTTTCCTCACTCTGTGGAGCTCAGAGAGGGGAGGAAGGAAGCACCTTAAGCCTTGCTCAGGAGGACAAAATAAGCATCTGTTACGATTAATCTGAAATTTCCTGATTCATCTCTACAGGTGATGGCGGTTACGCCCGTGATGCCCGGCTGGAAGCTCCCTCCTCGCTGGCAGTGGCACCTAATGGCACACTATACATTGCTGACCTGGGCAACATCCGCATCCGTGCCATGAGCGTCAACCGGCCTCAGCCAAATGCCGCTGGCATGTATGAGATTGCCTCTGTGATGGACCAAGAGCTCTACCTGTTCAGCCTTAATGGCACACATCTCCACACAAAGCACCTGATCACAGGAGACCACCTGTACAACTTCAGCTACTCTGCCGATGGGCAGTTAAGCGCGGGGGTGGGAAGGGACGGCAACGCCGTGCATGTGAGGAGGGACGCTAATGGAATGCCGCTCTGGCTGGTGGCACCCAGGGGCCAGGTGCACTGGCTCACCGTCAGCAACAGCCAAGTCCTTAAGAGGGTCTCGGCCCAAGGCCACGACATTGCCCAGCTCACTTACCATGGCAGCACCGGTCTCCTAGCAACGAAGAGTGATGAGAACGCCTGGACCACGGTGTATGAGTAAGGCTTCGCTTTTTTATGTAACTCCTTCCAGCTCATTCAGTGGCATAGCTCTTAAAAGACACTGAATGCATGCATTGAGTGCCTTAGCATAATGTGGAAGGCACGGTATGATTTCGCAACCCCCTCTCTCTCTTTTCATTCGGTTCTGACAGTGCTTGCAAGGCTTCCTCTCACCAGCATGTTCATACAAAGTATACATATTGTCAAAAGAGCATCATTGTGGTCATTGCTACTGACAGAATATTTCGGCACCCCTTCTACTGAGTAAGTGAGCTTTGGTGTGAACTATCAGTGCCATCTTGTGGTGTCTTCAACTCCACCAAAACTCCATAATGTCACAACCAGCCCACTCCCGCCACCACCCCCACCCCTTCACACCCCCAAACTGTTTACGATACTGGGGCCGTCTGTTGCTTGAAATATGACTTGACAGTGGTCTCAAAAGTCACATATAGATATCTTTAAAGTGATCAAAGGTAATTGAGTCCCACAGCTCAGCAAAATACATCTCTTACCTAAAAATGACCCTTCAGTGAGTGTCCAGAGTCGATGATGAAATGTCTCGCTTGGCCTTTTGTGTCGGATAAATCAGATCTGTTCTTCAATGCCTTTCATAACACCCTTGGTAAGAAAGGGCTCATGTCTGAATAGGTACAACAGTGAAGGACACATCATCAATGTCACCTTCCCAACTGGAGAAGTCAGCAGTTTCCACGGCAACATGGAGAAGTCGGTGCGGGTGGAAGTAGACAGCTCCAACTCGGAGAACTTTGTCACGGTCACCAACTTTTCCTCGTCTGACACCATTTTCACATTCCGCCAAGGTATGTTTCTCAGCTGGACTGTGCTTAATTCAGAATCAGATTGCATTCCTAATGTCCATATGCTGGGATATATGCTTGAGTGCTGATGTCTTGATATGTATGTGATGCCCTCAGCCGCTAAACACAGCTATACACTGATCAGCCACAGCATTAAAACCACTGACAGGTCAGGTGAACAACATGGATTATCTCATTACAGTGGCATCTGTTGAGTGGTGGGATAAATTTGACTGTAAGCAAACAGTCAGTTCTTGAAGCTGAATTTGGAAACGGAAACAATGGACAAGCATGATGGCCAGAACTGGTCCTGTGGGGTGTTCATGGTATGCACCCTGCTACACTGTAAAATGACAAAGAGATGAAGGTGTTGACTTGGCCTCCAAATTGCCAAGATCTCAGTCAGCTCTGCGGGATGTGCTAGACAAACTAGTCCGTTCCATGGAGGCCCCATCTGGCAACTTCCAGGAATTAGTGCAGGGTCTGCTGTTTTGGCTGCATGAGAGGGACCAATATTAGGCAGCTGGTTTTAATGCCATGGTTGATCCGTGCACACTATATATGTGACCACTGGAACTGTAGTACCACTCTATGCAATGGTATATTTCATAAAAAGGTAATTGAATTGTCATTTGTGAGCTGACATTTTGAACATGCCTGCTGATTTGTTTCTTATTAGAAAAATCATTTATTTATGTCCATTAATAATGTATTGCTGCTCCCACTGCCTCTACTTGAAATCAAATTAAACAACATTGTTCGGAATACTGATTTTGTTCCACGGGAGACCAGTGCACCATCTTAACATTACAGTTTTATTTTCAGAACTCTGTGTCACAGGATCTCCTGTCCAGGCAGAGTTGCTGGTATATTGCATTCCCAGCTTTAATGGGACTTCTCACAGAATAACCAGCAACAGTGAGAATTTGGTCCAGAATCACAGGCATGGCTGTCGTGGGCATTTATTTAGTGTATAAATTTATAACATATATGCACAAACAGTTGTGCCATTCAAATGAAAAATCTATATGACTTGCTTCGTTCCAGGCTGTGAGAAAATTCTGCAGAGGTGTGAAAACAGCAGACCACCTCTTCGAGCCTAAAACAGGCATAAACAGGAAACAGTTTTTCATACTTCTTGACTGCCAACAGGTTTTCAGCAGGTTGTCTCTCAAGTTTGACAATGTGTTAATTTGTTTCTGTTTGTGCAGAGGAAATCAAAGTGACAGGAAAAGAGAAAAAAATGTCTGTGTTATATAGACAAAAGCGTTGTCTTAACTGTTTTTCTTTTTTTTTCTGTAAGTGCAGTTAGGTGTGGAACCACAGTTTTTTCACACGTTAACCACTTTCTTGCAGATCACGCTCAGAACACGTACCGAGTGAGCTCCGATGGGTCTTTTCATGTGACCTTTGCCAGTGGCATGGACGTGGCCCTTAGTACGGAGCCGCACCTGTCAGCTGGGGTGGTCAACCCAGCAGTCAGCAAGTGCAACATCACGTTGCCCAGTGAGCACAGTCCAAGCCTCATCGAATGGAGGCAGAGGCGAGAGCAGGCTAAGAGCAACCATACCACCTATGAACGTAGGCTACGGGTACGCATCATCAGTTGCCTACAACCCCCCTGAGGGGTCATTTGTGTCAAGCTGCCTCCCACTCTGCCACATCACCAGCGTCAGCTTCACTCGAAACCACAGATCACCCAACCACCCAGAGGAGAAAACGTGACAAAAGTCTCAGCGAGTACATCTAATATGCCTAATAAGTCGCAAGGTTTTTGTAAATACGTACAATTACATAAATATTTAACCCTCCCCATACTGTAATATTACGTGTCAAAAGTCATCAAGAATGTCACAGGCTTCTGATATTGATCGCGGATTGTTTAATGGAAAGGAAAAATAACAAAATGCCAAATGTCACTTCATTCCACTCGTGTTATATGGAAAGAATGACTGGCTGGCATTTAGAAAAAAAATGTGTAGATGCAAGGACTCAAAACTCTTTTTCTGCTTATTCTGTGTTTTATATCTTTTTTTTCTGGAAGTGATTGTAGCCCTTATTTACATTCCATTTCTTAGTTCATTGCTTTACAGTTCTTTTTTACCATTGGTCTCTGGTCACAGATTAGGTCTAATCACTAAAATGAATTTTCATAGGATAATAACTGTCACAAATGACTGATCATTATTCCATCCTCAAAAAAGGGTTCTTCACATGTTCTTCAGTAAAGGTCAATGTTATACGGCGGCGCTTGAACGTTTGTGATCTCTTCGTTGTTTACACAAACCAGACCTAAAATGTGAGTTGCAATAATAGATAAGGAGTGCAATATAAAACAAAGAGCACAAACACACATTGATTTTTATTCATTTATTGAAGAAAGTGATTCAACATGAAATGTCTATGTTATCAACAGTATATGAACCTCAACAATAATCAGTTAAATACAGGGGCTAATTAGGGTCTGGAGGTTTCAGTCAATTGGATGATAATTATGTGAGAGTGTGGGTGACACATGACAATAGACATCAGTCTTCAGAATCAAATTCTGGTCTTCGTGACACAGGCTTGTGAGTACACCTCATGCCTTGGTCGGAGGAGATTTCTGAGGATCAGAAAAAGAGTTGTCAAAGCCCATTAGGTTGGAAAAGGTTACCGAACAATTTCTGAAGAGTTGGACAACCCCCACCCACTGTCAAGCAGATGGGAAAGACAAACAGAAAATTCAACCCCATTTTCACCCTCCCCCAGAAGTGATCATTTAACAAAATTACTTCAAGAGCACTGCATATTATACATTGCAAAGTCACAAAGAACACCAGGGTAACAAGAAGGATCTGCAGTCCTCTCTTGCACTGCCTATTGTCAGTGTTCATGAATCCATTGTCAAGGAAACACTGAAGAGGAACAGTGTTTATCAAATGATAGCATGCAGGGAGCCACTGCTGTTCAGTGCAACATTGCTGCTTCTTTAAAGTTTCTTAAAGACTACACAGGTCACCCAGAAGTCTACTGAAACTGTTACGGTGACTGGTAAGACTTGTATGGCTCAATGAGATTAAGTTTGTCAAAAGCCTTGGACTGTATGTAGCATAAGAACCTCATCCCAGCTCTGAAACATGGTAGTGGTACTGTCACGATTTCCTGGTATGGTCAGGACAGATGCTATGAATTCTGGATTTTAGCAGAAAATTAAAGAGAACATCAGGGGATCCATCTGTAAGTTCAACAAAACATGAGGCTTGCCTCAAGATGAAAAATCACACCAACTAATTTACCAAAAATCACTGAGTTAATGCAGTTTGAAGAATGTACAAAAATTCCTCCCAAGTCAATGTGCAGACCTACTCAGAAAACGTTTGGTTGAAGTCATTGCTGCTCAAGAGGATCACAAATGTGAATTAAAGCAGAGTTTCACATACTTTGCCAGCAAAGACATTACCTGTTGTATTTCTTTGTTCAAACAATTAATAAAAATATAAAATAATGTTGTTTATATTGTTTAATCTGTCGTTAGAATTATTATGATTATCTGACTATATTTTAAATAATTTTACATTTGATGACAAAAATAAAGAGAATTCCAAAATCTTCATAAACTTTCAAGCACCACTGTGTATAGAGCCATGACAGCTCAAAGAACAGGCTGTGCAAAATGGTAAAATGTCCATATATTTCACAAGACTTTTCATAGTGCACGATATGCTTGGCAAGATTTAGTTGCTTTGCAGTTGGATAAGTTAGAACAGACAAAATACAACCATTTTACACACTATGGTGCAGTAAATCCAATAAAACAGACAAATTATGCTCTGTTTGGAATACAGCAGGCAGTTGGTCAGTGTTCTGTAAACACTGACAATGTTCAGAAATTCTGTAATGTAAAGAGATTATTAATGTGTCATTAATTAATTTGTCATGTGTCTTTCACTTATTCTATATACAACTCCATGAGTGTAGGGTTCATTTGTGTACTTAAAAAGGTAATGAACGTTCTCTCCGATTTCATCTCTTACCTTTTTGTTCTTGTGTTCACCATCAGGCTCATAACAGAAATCTGCTGTCCGTAGACTTTGACCAGGCCACACGTGTGGGCAAGATTTATGATGACCATCGCAAATTTACACTCAGGATTCTATATGATCAACTGGGCCGGCCCATTTTGTGGTCTCCCAGCAGCAAATACAATGAGGTGAACGTTACCTACTCGGCCGCAGGCCTTGTCACCAACATCCAGCGTGGAAACTGGTCTGAAAGGCTGGAATACGACAACGGGAGAGTGATGTCCAGGGCGTGGGTCAACGGCAAGATCTGGAGCTACTCATTTGTGGAGAAGGTACTTTTTCTTTTCTCATCATTGTCAGAAGCTGCACTTAAGCCTTTTCTTAGTTATAAGTCCATTATGAGTCATATTCTTTGTTTCAGAATGAAAACATGCTGAAACCTATGTAATACAAAATATTACTTTTGCTCAACTGCGCCTGCTAAAGTAGATCCTGATCAAATGTTCTGTGTCATGCAGCAGAAGTTTGAACACCTTGCCAAAGGCCTTTCCGTTGACACAGATATGTAATAGTAACCTAAAAGACTGAGTCGTTATTTTTAACCTTCAGATGTAGCTCATTAGTAGCCCAGATTTAATGGCTTCACACTTGAATAAGTTTATATGAATAAGTAATACAACCACAAAAAAAACTTTTGTCTTTTTTCTTTACTAAATAAATCATACCGATCACTTTTGACCAGGAACTCTGGTGCCACTTTTAAAAGAAAATTTAAATGGTTTAAAAACAGTGTCCTTGGTAAACACTGAAATGAGGTTCTCTGTGATGAACAGTATAAAATGTTTCATCTTAGTATGTGTTTCAGTCAAAATAATCTTTCTATAATATTTTTTCTTAACAAAACGAGTTATATGACCTTATGTGAATGAGGCCTACAAGCCATGAATAGCAAATGGAAGTTCAAAACTTGTAATGTTCACATCAATTTGAGTTAGTAGAAAGTACCAGCACAACATTAGGTAATAATACAAATGTCATCATGGATTTATAATCAACTAAAATGTCTCAGTTCAAAAGTGACCGGGAACATAAAGACAGTTAAGCCTAAATGAACACAGTATGGTAGTTAATCAGTACTTTAGTAAAGCGTACAGTGGCCATTTCTGCCACACCACACCACAGCACACAGAGAGAACAGAGTAAAATTATTCTCTGCATTAAACTCATTCACCCGAGCGAAGCAGTGGACAGCCGGGATGTAGCACCTGGGGAGCAGTGTGTGTGGACGGAACCTTGCTCAAGGGTACCTCAGTGGTGACACTGGAATTCCTGGGATTCAAACCCATAACCTTCCGATCGCAGGGGCATCTCCCTAAACACCAGGCCACTTGCACTGGGTTTTATTCTTTTGTTTCTTTCATACTGAAATTATACACTGCACTATGCAGACACCTGATCCCCACCCCCGTTTGACCTTGTTAGAGATGCCATTCCAAAACCATGGGTGTTAATGTGAAGTTCATGAGGCCATGAAGCTTTTTCTGTGTTTTTTTTTTTTGTTGTTTTGTTTTCTGTGCCCACAGTCTATTATGCTCCTGCTGCACAGCCAGCGCAGATACATTTTTGAGTATGACCAGACAGACCGGCTGTTGGCCGTGACCATGCCCAGCATGGTGCGTCACAGCCTGCAGTCCATGCTGTCGGTGGGCTACTACAGGAACATCTACAGCCCTCCAGACAGCAAAGCCTCTGTCATCCAGGACTTTGCTCGGGACGGGCGTCTTCTGCAGATGCTGTATCTGGGCACGGGCCGCCGCGTACTTTACAAGTACACCAAGCAGGCCCGCCTCTCTGAGATAATCTACGACACTACCCTGGTCACCTTCACCTACGACGACTCCTCAGGCATGATTAAAACTATCCACCTCATGCACGAAGGCTTCGTCTGCACTATAAGATACAGACAAACAGGTGGGTCTCTGCCTTCATTCCCTGTTTCAGTGTTTGACAGATAATAAGCAAATGCCACTTTTGACTGTTCCTCTTTTGTGTTTTGCATATGCATCTTTTTGATATGCATGTACGTGACCTGGACCCCACATGGCATGAATTATTTTCCATACGATCGTCTCTCAATAATTTTTTATTTATGTTATAAATAACTGAAGCAACGTTAAAAAAAGTGCCCAGCATCGGCAGCCTTTCTTTGGTAATACCCAAAGCCACAGAGCTCATGATCATCTGTGGTCTTGCAGAGGATTTTACATTGCCTAGCATTCGTTAGGTTTGTTAAACTGCGTGCTAATTATCTAGCTCTTTGAATGTCGTGACCTTTTTGTACTGCATTCGTGCATTTTGTAGTCAATGTCCATAATATATAACCTGTTAGTAACAGGACCTTGTTTACAACTCTCTGTATCCTGGTTAATTTTATGTGCTCATTAAAACAAATTACAGCAAACAATCCATGTGTAATTACAATTTAAGGGCTGATATCTCTAATAACTTTGGCAGAAATATGAGGCTAATTTCCGCTGTCTTAGACTATCTAGCCTGATTAACAGTGGGATGTGACAAGTTCATTTTGTGATCAGCAGTAGGTCCCTAAAGCAGTGGTTCATGGTATCGATAAACAATTCCCCTGAGTTCAGGAGTCAGTCTGGAGCCCTATAAAAGGCCCCCACAATACTTTCTCTTCAGTCAGGTGCTGCTAATCTTTGTGCCCCAGCACCCCTGCCAACCGGTTTATCATTTTGTCCTCCGAACCAATTGGATTTAACCTTCCTTTTAACTGATCTCATTTCACTCCAACAAAATGGCCTTTTGAAAGTGGTGATAATGCTAATTGTGGGCTGAAATAAGCAATAGGGGTAGATGAAGGCAAACAATAAAAGGGGGGCTGGGGCAGGGAGGGGACCAGTCATGCAGATGAACTGGGCTTGGAAATGAACCTCTATGTGTGTTTAGCTTTTATCCAGCATCCAAAGCAGACTCCACTTTGCTACTCCAAGCATCTCTCCTTCCTTGATTTCTTGTTTTAGTTGGTCAGGTTTCAGCCAACCGTCTAATGCAAAAATAGCAACAGCAGTCGTTTGAGTCATGTCAGATAAATTTTAGTGCAAGTCTTAATTGCAAAGGAGAACAGCTAAAAGCACTACTGCATGAACTAAGAAACTGATTTATGGTGCTTTTAAAGTTAATGTTCTGTATTTAAAAGCCATGTTGGTCTCCCTATCATAATTGTTGTTCTTCCACTTCGATATAATTCTCGCTGATGAGCTGAAGACTACAGCTTTGCCAAAATTAAAAGCCCTCCATTACCGCAGAGTTGAAAGTCTTTTGTTAATGATGAACGTTTTAAGGTTATTGCTTTACATAATAACTGAAGGGAACGCAAGATTTGCAAATCATTAGCATGTCTATTTGACATGCTGTAGATAACGTTTTAACAGCATGGTAAGTGAAAAAAATGTCAGCATTTTTTGATACGTGTTGTTCTTTATAGGCCCTCTCGTTGGACGCCAGATTTTCCGATTCAGTGAAGAGGGGCTGGTGAATGCTAGATTTGACTACAGCTACAATAATTTCCGGGTAACCAGCATGCAGGCCATGATAAATGAGACCCCTCTTCCCATTGACCTATACCGCTATGTGGACGTTTCTGGCCGCATCGAGCAATTTGGAAAGTTCAGTGTAATCAACTATGATCTCAACCAGGTCATCACCACCCATGCCATGAAGCACACTAAGATATTCAATGCCTATGGACAGATGATCGAAGTCCAATATGAGATCCTCAAGTCAATCGCCTATTGGATGACGGTGCAGTATGACAACATGGGTCGTACTGTCATTTGTGACATTCGGGTTGGAGTGGAGGGCAACATCACACGATACTCGTATGAATACGATGCCGACAGTCAGCTTCAGACAGTCCTGATGAATGACCGTCCTCAGTGGCGCTACAGCTATGACCTCAATGGCAACATCAACCTCCTCAGTCACGGGACCAGCGCTAGGCTAACCCCTCTGCGCTATGACCTTCGTGACCGCATCACCAGGCTGGGCGAAATCCAGTACAAAATGGATGATGATGGCTTCCTCCGCATGAGGGGCAACGACATGTTTGACTACAACTCCAACGGACTCCTCGCAAGAGTCTACAACAAGGTCACTGAGGAGACCATCCAGTACCTCTATGACGGCCTGAGCAGGCGTGTGGCTAGAAGGTCCAGCAGTGGCCAACACCTTCAATTCTTTTATGCTGATCTAGCCAATCCAACCAGAGTCACACACATGTACAATCACAGCAGCTCTGAAATCACCTCTCTCTATTATGACCTGCAAGGCCACATCATTGCCATGGAGCTCAGCAGTGGAGAGGAATACTATGTGGCTTGTGATAACACTGGCACTCCACGGGCCATTTTCAGTAGCCGAGGGAAAATCATCAAAGAGATCCTGTACACACCATACGGGGACATTTATCAAGATTCCAACCCATCTTTTCAACTGATTATTGGTTTCCATGGCGGGCTTTATGACCCTGTGACAAAGCTCATTCATTTCGGACGAAGAGACTATGACGTGGTGGCTGGCAGGTGGACTACACCTGACTATAATTTATGGAGCGAGCTCAGTGCCAACCCAAAGCCTTTTAATCTTTATGCATTCAAGAACAACTGTCCAGTGGGAAACATTGAGGAGGTCACTCAGTTCACTACAGGTAAAAGCATTTCTATAAGTTATGACAATTGCAATGTTTACATCTAGCAGTACAGGGGGTCCTCGGGTTACAACAGTCTCAACATACGTCGTTTCAAGTTTACGACGTTCACTCCCACTCCCACTCGGCTTATACCCTTAGCCTCATACTTACGGGCTACCTGGGCAAACTAGTTTGCTTGCGCGAGGCGGAAGAACATGCAGTAATGCGCTGTACAAGTGAGAGAGCTTTTATTTTTATTTTTATTTGGCTTAGTTGTGTTTTTATGATTTTACAACAGTGTTAGGGTAGGTAAGTGACTTAGGCTAGGGTGTGTTTTCACCAAAATTCTGGTTACATCACTGTCAAAGGAACGGATCTGCGTCGAGGACCCCCTGTATGTGCACTCTGTAATGGCATAATGATGATGACAACAAAACTCCCAGTCTGTTTGGCACTGTAATACTTGTTTTTGGCAACAAATTTTAGTTTAACACAAAAAAGTTTGCTATTGCAGTGTCCAAAGCTTTCAAACACATCCAAAGCTTTCTGATCTAGGCACTGACTGGTTTGAACATGAGAAAAATCACAGCTGAGTGGAAAGGGAGGTTTTGATGCTACTGTTCATGGGAAGCAGTGTATCAAACCTGACAGAATCCGCCTTAAGTGCATATTGTGAAACTATTGAAAGCTAGAGTAGTCTGTATATATTCCTCAGTGGCTTTGTCAATATCTTGGAAAAACTGTATTACTTTTATGGAAATCTGCTGCTCATACATTGTTGGAAATAGCCAAGTGCTTGCTTCTTATTTAAATCCCCATCTGTGCTCTGTGCGAGCAGATATCAGCAGCTGGCTCCAGCTGTTCGGATTCCAGCTTCACAACATTGTCCCTGGCTTTCCTAAGCCAGATGTGGCTGGCACTGAACAAACATATGAGATGATGAAGACCCAAACCAAAACGCAGGACTGGGACTCTAGTAAAGTAAGTGCTTTTGGACTGCATTTTTGTGTATCTGTGTGAGCGTGTTCGTGCAAATATATATGTGCCTGCAAATTCATACATATACATTCATCAACGGTGAGCATATTAGTCTAAAAGCAATATTCCAGAAATGGACTAAACAAAATGTGTTATTCCACTAGAGCAAAGTTAGGCACACTTAGCTACTGTTAATGTGAGGGAAAATTGTGCATGAAGTGCTTTGTCTGATTTCAACTCTAAATTATGTTCTGTTTTTACAACACAACAACGAAGTGATAGCCTTGGGAATAGAATTTGGGGCTTGTAGTTGTTTTAAATGCAACCACAAGTAATCGTTATCATATATCATGCTTTGAAGTGTTAAATGCTGTTTGAAATTTCTTTGTTTGTGAACAGCAGAATCAATGCTCATATCAGATTTGATCACTACTATAGAATTGGTATGCTGTCAGAAGTCAGCTTTCAAAAATACAAATAATGGTGCCTTGAAGAGTCTAAATAGATCTATGTCCATGTTCTCCAACTCCAGTCCCATAGTCCACCAACATTCTACAACCTCATGCTTTCTCTGCAACCTGTATCAACAAGAGCTAAATATCATGTCCTTTGTGAACTGAATCAGGTGTGTTTGAGCATGGAAAACAGTACTCAGCGCTGTCCAGAACTGATGTGGAGAAACACTGTAGAGTTATGTTTATACACTCATTTTAGCAGATAGGTGCACTTTGTAGACATACAATTAATGGTCTTTCTCATTATTCTGATCAGATAGGCCTATTCACCATATAATCACTTTTTAACCACAGGTCCACTGTTGGTGAGATATTTTTGGTCGACAGACAATCTCCTAACCTATCAGTGACACCCCACATTAAGGACTTTAAAGCCTCAGCGAAGCTGTTGAACACAATCTGTCACAATCTGCCACTATCATGCCGCTAAAGTCAGTAACTGTGAAAGCACAAAGCGAACCTATATGGTAGCTGTTTTTGCTAAATGAGTGTAGCAACCATGTATTTGTACCACATAAACTGGTCACACAGTGGCAAAACAGTGACACTGTAACACTGTTTACCCTGAGATGTCATTCTGTTACACTCATCGAGTTTAGGATCCATGTGGTAACATGGGAGAACCTGTGTATTGATTTTTCTATAATGTTTCCTCTGTCTCAGTCCGGTGGTCTCCGCTTGTTCTCACAGGTGGTCCTGGGTATTCAGTGTGAGCTCCAGAGGCAACTCCGATCCTTCATTTCCCTCGAGAGGCTTCCCATGACCTCCCCCATTGGTCGCCTGCAACAGTGCTTGGATCAGACTCCTAGGTTTTCCACACTTTCTTCCATCTTCGGCAAAGGCATCAAGTTTGCAGTGAAAAATGGCGTGGCCACGGCGGACGTCATCGGCGTGGCCAGCGAGGACAGCCGCCGCATGGCCGCCATCCTGCATGGTGCTGTGTACTTAGCAGGCCTCCACTTCACTGTGGACGGCCGAGACACACACCACTTTGTTAAGCTAGGGCCGCTCGAGGAGGATCTGGCCGTAATGAGCAGTGGTGGCGGCGGGCGAATCCTGGAGAATGGCGTCAATGTAACAGTATCGCAAATGACCTCGTCGGCCGGCGGCAGGACCAGGCGCCTGGCCGACATCCAGCTGCAGCAAGGGGCGCTCTGCCTGAACGTGCGCTATGGCGCTTCAGCCGAGGAGGCCAGGGAGCATGTGCTGGAGTTGGCGAGACAGCGGGCTGTGGAGCAAGCATGGGCACGTGAGCAGGGCCGGCTGCTGGATGGAGAGGAGGGCAGCCGGTCATGGACGGAGGCTGAGAGGCAGCAGCTGCTGTCCGAGGGCAAGGTGGCCGGCTATGACGGCTATTTCATCCTGTCCGTGGAGCTGTACCTGGAGCTGGCCGACAGCGCCAACAACATTCACTTCATGAAACAAAGCGAGATAGGCCGGAGGTAACACTGGTCAAGCCCACATCTGCTGGCCCCTTCACCAAAGACTGCCTGTTTCTAGATTGATTTCTATGATTAAAAAAAAAAAAAAAAAAAAATACGAGATCAGGGGAGAAAGTCCCATCTGCCTTTAATTGTGACAAAATGATGGTATTTTATTATCATTCCAGGTGGAGTTTCTAAAGTGGCACAAGGTTTTTTTTTTTCTCTTTTTTTTTTTTGCCATGGCTTAGCTTTTTCTATGGAGGTAATCTTTTTTTCCTCCTCCCAGAACATGGTATTGTTTCTTAACGCCTCCTCCTATTTCTGAACCTGTGGAGATGAAACGAAACAGTGTCATAGAATTGGTATCGTATTATCCTTGTACCAACATAAAAGAGGAGCCGCTTTTTCATATTGGTTGTTCGCACTACGTAGTACACCTCAACGTAATATAGTTTACATTTTGTGCAAGAGAGGCCTTGTCAATTAATCATAAGATGAAAGAATGAGCTGCACATGTTCTCGGAACGTGTAACAGAGAAAGCTCTAATGGACACTGAACTCAAATTAGGTTATGTTAAAAAAAAAAAAAAAAAAAAACCACAAAAAAAACAAACCTGTCATGAAACGTATTGTATATATGCACTGAAAACAATGTACATAACAAGTGCTTTAAAAAAAAAAGGAAGTGCTAAAGATTTTAAATATGTTGTCATCCATAATGAAGTGTTAATATCATTAATGACTAGATGCAGATACATTTTTTTCAATGAATTATACATACTATGAAACTATCTGCCCTGAGTATAAGGAGCTTATTAAAGGTATTATGTGTACATTACTGCATCATTATACTTTATTATTTTAACTTGTCTTTTTCCTCTTGACCGTACAAGTTTGCTGCTAACAGAGAAACGTGACACACATCGCAACCAATGAAGAGGTAAGGGTTTCACGCCACTGCGGTATTTTATGTTAGGAGCATCTAAGGCTGTGATGGCGATTACGAAAGAATACAATGCTTTTGGGAACCACCTTGCCCGGGCTGCTCTAGTGATCTGATGCACTTAACACGCGGATGCCTCAGGGAAACTCCACCCAGGCACTTGTGAGACTTCGACTGAAGGTGAAAGTCACTTGAAGGTCACCCAGTCGATGTTTCTTTTTACTAAAGGAAAAAAAAACAACCTAAACCCCTCTATCAGACAAAATGAATCACTGCAAGAAGATGTGAATGGAAGCAAGACATCTAGACGACAGCCCACCTGCACCTTGCAGATGTCAAGACAAATTGAGAGCTCTTTCATGTGGTTCAGAAAGAAACACAATCAGTTACGCTAAGCTTCTGTTTGGCTGACTGCAGGGTCCTTCCTTTCTACACATCTGATTCACATTCACGATTCCATGTATGACTCTCTAAGTTTGGGTAACAGTTGGAGGAGAAACACCTCATTAGTAGCTTTTGTGATAATTGGACTGTAATCTGCTGACACAATTATAGCCTGAGATAAAACATGTCTTCTGACATGTTGACAAAAAAAGCATTACACTGGCCTGATTGCAGTCTGAGTTAGCCCTGAGCCATGAGACTATAGTAACACTGCATTGTGAAGCAAGCTTTCAAACCACAGCTGTCAATTGAAAGAGCTGTGCCTGGTGCTTTCACCTAAAAGTCAAAAATCTATTTTATACGTTTTTCCCTGTGATCCCAATGTGGCCATTCACATGTTTTTGGTTTTCTTCTTTCGTTTTTTTGCTAGTACTACATGCATAATATAGCTTCCAAACATTGGAAGTATTTGGCCATTGAGTAGCATTATGTGAACTGCATGCCAAAATCATTCCAGAGTTGCTAAAAGCCATGTCTACTATTAAAAAACCTTGCTACAACGTTTTATATATTGGTGTGTGAAGCACAGGTAGTGCATTGTTGCTTATTGATTGAGATTTTACAAATCTGCAAGGGCAGCACAATTAGGTTTTGCATAGAGCTGCATCTTCAGACTCTAGGCTTAGGCTGTGATATAGCTTTGTCTATTGCTTGTGACATAATCCACAAAAGGCCATTTGAGATTACCCAACAACTAATCACAGACGTGTGATGATTTGGGCTAGAGCTGAAACATTATCAGTAATGTTGAAAAGAATTTTAAAAATCAACAACATATGTGTCTTAACCTGAACAGGGCAGCACTTTATCTGTGTGAGCATGTAAGAAAATTCAAAGTACACTATAGCTATATTGCCACTATAGCGAAAATCTCAAAAATAGGTCTCTTGAAATGTACTAAAATGTCGTCGCATACAACACGTGCAAATCTAATGGAGCTTTACCAACATCACCTTGACCCCAAAGAAAATTCTTGTCGATTCTGAAGCAGAACCGCACTACAATTACTCCTTTTATGTTACATCAAAATGAGACAACGTTGCCCATGCAAAATGCACATAAACCCACCATTTTACATTACTAACACTGGTCACTGAAATATTTTCAGTCAAAACTTTTCCACTCATAGCTCCTCCAAAGAAATAAAAATAACATTCGACTAATTTCTTTAAATGTTAAATCACTTAAATGCTGCTGCAGCAACAAGCTAAAATGTTGATCTACGTATATTTATTATTATACAATAACTCCCCGCTTATACATGGTTCAGCAGTCGCTGCTTCAGTCTCGCAGATTTTTTCTGAGAACCGAACTAATAATTGTTCGCGGAAACCCCCCACATATGCGCGGAAACTGCAGATATCCTTCACATTCTTTTTTGGTTTTGTGATGTCCAGGCCTTGTCCGCTACGCTCCCTAGGTTGTCTTTTAATCTCTGGAATATAGATGACCTTTGTGTATTAAAAGGAGGCCTGGGTTGTTGTATTGTTTATTACGTTGGCCTCTAGCAGCCATCCGTTGTGTACAGTGGTCAGCTAGTTTCCTGTGAGCGTGAGAAAGCTCTGTGCTTTGACACAGTCAGTAAAACCATTTCTGTGTTTCACTGTGCCTAAGGCTGCCGCTGCAAGTTTCAACGTAAATGTCGGAAGCCATAAATATCCATGAGGCTCTGAAAATCACCGTAAATGGACCTTTTCTGATTCCGTGCGATAAGGCTGATTTCGCTCCCAAGCATCAGCATCGGCAGAATATTGAGAACGGCGTTGCTAGGAGACGAGGTGCTCTTCCTGTGGTGGTTGTCTAGGCACTGTGCAGATTGATGTGATACTATATGCCTGCATTGAAATCATTCAGCTGCGTTCTTGGCTTCTTCACAAAGCAAGCCTTTTGCTTTGTGGGTGTTGTATTTTCTTTGGTGTTTTCTACATCAAACACTAAATGCATTTAGCTCGCGGTATTTTCAGCAGGACTCATGACTAGACCACAATATTCTTTAACTTCCATGTTAAAAACATTATGAATTTTCAACTTGAAGCCCAAAAGCAAAAGCAAGGTTTGCAACACGTGCACATAAAGGAAGGTTAACGAAAGCATTTTCCATCCATGTCTGTGTATATCTGCAAAGCTTTTTTTTTTTTTTCACAAACTATCTTTTACTTCATAATGTTTTTGACAGTCAGCAGAAAACCAGGAGTGGCATCTTCAACAGGGAGCTCAGGTTTTTTTTATTTCACAGTAAAAGATCTCTTTTCAGACATGATTTCACTGATATGATGTCCATCTCACGTAGCATTACATTATTGTGAATCGTTCTCTAAAGTAGTGAGGAAAAGTTAAACATTTGACCACATGATGCAGGTAGTAAAGGCTGAATTATGGACAGTGTGAGCAAAATGATGATTTATTTGTTTATTTATTTATTTTTAATTATTTTTCATAATTGGCTGCTCTCAAGCTGGTTTTGGCTAAAAACACTAACAAACTGCATGGCAGATACACAAATGCAAACTCGAAAAAGTAAGTCAAATACATACAGATCCATCCATAGCTACTGCCTGCTAGTATTTAGGGTGAAGCAGAAGAGGAGTCATAACAACACTGAAAAGTCCATTGTTCTGGTAACTGCATTCCAAAATATGATCCGTAATAAATGAGGCACATACTGTGGCTCGTTAGTACGCCGAGGGCTGTGTTTGGGACGTGTTGGCGCCGCTGTGGTGATGCTGAACTGTCACAGGGTAGAGCAGCTGAATGGCAATGCCTTGGTCGGGCTTCTCGAAGGCGCTTATCAAATTTCTGACTTTCCGAAACAAGCGTCTCTGCTGACCAGGGGCTGTCTGCAAAATGAACACAAAGCATTGCTAAGTTTCAAATTATTAATATTTGAACTTGCTGTTTACTCACCATAAAGCAAAAAAAACTTCTATTCCACCGTCTATTCCACTCAAACTGCAAACTGCACACTCATACTGTTTTCGAAAAAGTTATTTGAAAGCCCAGTCTGAGTACAGTTGAACTTTTTTTTTTTTTACTTCATCTACCAAAATGAATGGTTTGTAGTCATTTGTGCCTCATAAAAAATAATTTGATGTGTGCAAAACATGTTACTTTGTTTGTTTGTTTTTTTTAAAGCATGTCACCCATGCCCAAATTATGACCACCACAAAAATGTAGCTGTATGCACCCTGTGGAAACTGTGGTTTTCTCAAGCGAGGCTGATGCTAGTAGGGGGCTGTATATTGTTATAGGTTTTTTTTTTTTTTTTTAGATGAAGAGATGTGGTTTATACACCAAGCATTTTGTAGGCTAAAAATGAAACCTGGTCAATCAATAATCAAAAAGAAATAAAATTCAAGGTGAATTTATAAATAAATGAATACTTCTGCTTATAATAATAGTAATATTGCTTGTAGTTTACTATTATCATAATTACAATAATTACAATAATAATAATAATAATAATAATAGTTCATTGCTATAAATTGAATGTTAATCATTATAAATTGAATGTTAATCATTTAAAGAAATTGAATGTTAATCATTTTAAGTGAACTAGAAAATATCTGTCATAATACTGAAATATGCCTGATGAAGTTTGGCTTATATAACACAAACAATCCAGAAAACACTCTGATATATAATTATTGTGGATGAAGCTCATAATTAATTTATTATGTATGAGTGCATTTATTAATATTCACAGTATATTGAAAGTGGAGTTTTTTTTAATCACATTTTGCTTGGACTGACAATGGAGAGTGACATTTCCACAGCAATTCAGAATTTTGAACAATTATTTTAATTTGCAGAAAAATGTCCACGTGTTGAAGCAGACTTCACTGGTAAGTTGTGGTTTGGGGATTTCAGGTTATTTGGCTCAACATGCTGAAATGAATAGTAAACTGAGTATATTAAGCGGCTCAGATGAACTGACTGAGTTGTTTCAATTTACAGTCTTTACTAGTACTAGGAATAGTTTCATCTGCCAGGATGACAACAGTTTTTTGTTTGTTTGTTTCTTTCTTTTTTGTTTTGTTTTTTTTTGTTTGTTTGTTTTTTGTTTCTTGTAGCACTTCTTAATATTTGAAGTTTTAGATTGTCAGGAAAAGTTCAATAAGAATGCCCTACTGATTCTACAGGTACTTTAATTGTTACCAGAAAAGCTCAGCTAATTCTCAGCAATGTTAAAATTAGGGTCAGGATTAGGTTTACACTTAGTTAAGTTTGAGTAAGTTAAGGTCAGGGTTATGTTTAGGATATTGATCCAAAAAGCTCAAGTCAATTAACTTAAAGCTACATTTAATAGATGCACATGCCATTAAAATGCAGTGAGCTTTCAAAATAATTATACAAAAATAAAATTTGCATAAAGTTAGCATTTTAAAACAAGGGACTGAACAGCATTTTGAATGAGCTTTAAACGAAGGAAGTAGTTTTAGTGGTTTGGTTTGCAGGATGTGTTTTGTTTTTCTCCTTTTCACTGATGTTTAATGCTTTGTCTTGCTCTTTGGAGCAACTTCTCTGCAAACTGTTGACATGGACTGTGAGAAAATCTTTACATGTGCAGTGAAGGACAGTGCTTGGACATAACAATGCATGCCATGCATCTCAAACCTAGTCAGCGAGCCATGCATCTGTAACGTAATTCCTTTGCTACTGGGTCAGTGCATGATTGACGTGAGAGATTTCACAAGAAAGCCTTGGACTGGACCAAAGTCTCACCTCTGCTGCCCAGGAGCCTGCATTGTTCTGCTGGAGCCGGTAAGTGTAGACGAAGCCTTTGCACCTGTCAATTCAATGTCACAGGGTCAAATCACACACAAGTCAAAGCGGCACAGAGCGGATGCTGTAACAAGCCATTGCAAAGTTTAGCCTGAGACTAAATTCAACCTTTGTAAACTAATCTCAGAGACTTGAAACACATTCTAAATGTAAGGCTATATGGATCCATCCCATAAACCTAAGTGGTCTTGCTTTCAATTCCTCAACTTATTGCTTCATTATACTAACCCTTAACCTAAATGAGTCTGCATGTGGACTACAATTCATTGATTACAAACAGACTACAGTTCCACATAACTTTCATCAATTTGTGGTGTAGTATTTACTAAGGGACAATGTCTTCAAACCAAAGAATGAACTAAATTGCAGGGGTGGATGAGAATATGCAGTCTTTGAATACGTCTTTGATTTTGCTTAATTTGGGTGTTGGGAACTGCTCCAATAAGTAATTCAATCCTTCAATTATTTACCCCAAGTAGCTATGTAACTCACATATGAGGTAACTAAATAATCCATTTTAAGATCTACAGCTGAATAATAAGATTCCAGAGGGTCAGTCCCAAAAGCGCCAAATTACTGCTGTGTTGCTTAGATTTTTGTTGTATATATTTTTATTTATTTATTATTATTATTTTTTTTATATATATATAGCGCTTTTTACAAGCAAGTTGTCACAAAGTAGCTTTACAGAGTCCAGGTCCAAACCATTAGTAAGCCAAAAACAACAGAGGCGAGGAAAGAAACCTCGGAGGAACCCAATCCGCCTCAAAAGAGGAACCCATCCTCCTCAGGTCGCCCCAGAGAGAGGTTATGCTGTTTGTACTTTCTTCTTTGGTTCTGTCCACTTTGCTGCAGTGACAGTGCAAATGTCCCACCTGTGGGACTAATAAAGGTTTATCTTGGGTTATCTTAAACCTAGATCAAGGTGATGGAGGTGACCTGATATTAAAGCAAGGTGTGCACAGGACTTACAGTACGCACAGGCAGTAGGCTCCAGGCACGCTCTCACTGTCCCGGATTAAGTAGCTGCCGTCCCTCCCGGCCTCAGACAGGCGCCTCTCGCAGGTCTCGCGGCTGATGGCCCCATGATAAACAGGCAGCGCTTCCATCTCTCTCTCTCTCTCTCTCTCTATCTCTCACCTCTGCCACACCGACAGCTATTTGTTCCTCAAGCAGGAAATGATGAAAGAAGCAGGAAACGCTGCAAACACACAAAAAGAACATTTTCCGCATGAATGCTTGGTACATGTGGAAAATGTCAGTTGAAAATGTATGTGATGTGAGATAAAGCTCGGTTTTGCATCGTCACCCTATGCAAACCATGCACGCTTGCAACAATTTCAGGATTTGCAGAAAAGGCTGTTTTACAAGCAAGAGCTGAGACTTTGTTATACTTTAATATACTCTAGATGTTACAATTACATGTGTGGATGCATGTGTGATTGTTTACAGTTAGGGAAAAAGTAGACTGAAATGTTGTAGTTACTGATGAAGGATTTTTGTCCGTCTTTTCCTATATTTGAGTTCATATGTTATATATGAGTTATAGAACTTAATGGAACTAATGAGTACTAGTAACTTTACACTATTATAGCCATTAATCAGTCACAGTCCAGACTTCTAAAAATGGAATTTACTTGTCTTTTTCTTCTTCTTTTTCTTTGTTTGTATACGTTTCTGTACGTTCAAAGCACACAGTAAATGGCTTATGAATGACACTTCATTTCAGGGCCTGGATCGTATGAATAATGTGGGAAAAATAGAATAAAAAAACTAAAACACAACAAAAAAGCTTGACATCGGAAAAGCTGTATTTTATTATTTCATGGATTTAATGCACTCCTTTTATCAAATGCATCACTTTAGACACTGCTAAAGATGAACAGCAGAGCATACCAAGACGACATATCACAACATCGAAATCACAGTGGAAATTAGTTGGCTTAAAGGCTTTTGCAGAATGTATTGCACTGTGCTGTGTGGTGCATGGCTTAGAAGCTCAGTCATTACAAACAATTCCATTGTATTTGTTAGTCTACATTTAGTATACCTTTCTAAGAACTCACCGCAAGATGTGCATCTCTTTGAGAACAGGAACAAGTTTTAGAGAAAGCATTTCAAGAGGACAATGTGAGAGAAACTAGTGAAACTCACTGATGAGTCTGGTCTGTGCTAGCTTGGATGAATCAAGTAAATAGTGTACAATTGCTCATGCCTTAGAAGCAGAATCTAACTGCATTGTTTTGTTTGTTTTGTTGATTTGGTTCATTGGTTGGGTGGTTGGTCAGTTTCGTTTTCAATACTGAGAGCCAGACAGATGTGAACATCTTTCATAAAAAGGGTTTATGTCCTTGCACCTGTTCTCCATTCAACTGTGCTTATGTAGCAACAAGTCTGGGAAACTTCCAAGTCTGGAGTAAAATCAAATGCTTTCAAATATTTATGATGAAGAATATCATTTAGAGCAATCACTGAAGCATATCACTGTACTTTAACATTTGAGAAAGTATTTCTAGAAATACTGGGTGTTATAAAAAGAAGTGTGACAGAAGTCTGAGCTCAATCCAATTAACTGCATCGCAACTTGCAGAGGTTTTTTGGTTTTATACAAAGAAAATCATTCAGAAGCACAATCAGAATCAGAAAACTTTAATGACCCCAGAGGAAATTCACACCACTAGAGCATTAATAGCAGGCTCCAGAGGCCAGATGTTCTTGACTGGAAGATGTGGTATTCTATGTACAACCCTAAATCAGGAAATGTTTGGTTGATATGAAAAATAAACAAATAAGTCAATAACACAGTTGTTCTAAATTATTTTATTTCATTGCAGACAGTATGATATTTTCAAAACTCAAGATATTTTCAAAAATTTTGTTTGTTAATATGCCTCCATTACTGCATTTCAGGCCTGCAAAACTTTCCAAAAAATTTGAGACAGGGCAATTTAGAGCTGGTAATGAGGTAAATAATTAAATCGTACTGTGATTTCAAACAGGTGGCTGTAATTGTGATTTGATACAAAACACTATCTGTGAAAGTCTGAATCTTTGAGATGAGCTGAGGATCTTCACTTTGTCAAGAAATGCAAGAGAGAATTGTTGAAAAGTTTAAATCAAGGAAGACAGATGGGAAGAGACTTGCATATTAATCTATCTACAGTGTATATTGTTACACGAATCAAGGAATATGGAGGAATTTCAGTGTATAGAGGGCAACAGCAAGCCTAAGCTGAACACCCATGATCTCCGATGCTTCATACAGTGCTGCATCAAGAACCATTTCAATTTTGTCAAGCAATACAGGGTTATATTTACAAATGCCATGAAAAACTTTATGGTACAAACAAGAAGCCTTATGCTATCTATGTCCAGAAGCGACATCGACTTCTCTGAATTCTGAGGTATCTGGGATGGACCATCATAAAGTTGAAACATGTTTTGTGGTTGGACGAATCAGTATTCCAGACCTTTTTTGGAAGAAATAGATGCTGTGCGCTGCGGACCAGGAGATGTAAAGGACTGTCCAGACTGTTATCAGTAGAGAGTCCAAAAGACTGGGTTTGTCATGGTATGGGTTTGTGTCAGTGCCCTTGGCAAAGATCTGTGATGGCAGCAGAAAAGTACATTGAGATTTTAGAGCAACATATGCTGCATTCAAGATGACATCTTTTCCAGGGATGTCCATGCAAGACAATGCATCACCCCATTCTGCACACATTACTGTAGAAGAAGAGGGCACGGGTTCTGGACTGGCCTATGCAGAATTCTGAAACGGAAAACGTGACAACAGCAACCCCGTACAGTTGCACCCCTTAAGACATGTTTCCAGGAAAAAATGGGACAAAATAACACCTGAAACGTTTCGTCACTTGGTAACCTCAGTGCTAAAACGTCGTTGACGCCTTGTGAGAAGGAATGGCAACACTAAGTGGTAAACGCTTTTCCATCCCAACTCTTTTTGGAATGTTTTGCAGGCCTGAAATGGAGGAATGAATGTAGATTAACAAATGAAATGAAGCTGACCAGGCAAAACATGAAATGTCTTCATACCGCCTGCAAGTCAAAGTAAATTAACGAATAATAGTTTTGTTTTGTTTTTTAATCATTTTTATTGTCTGTACCTGATTTGAGGTTGTAAAAGATAACAGTATTTTTTACATATGCATCATTTATTTAATTCAATACCAGTGCCTAACTGCACACTGCCCGTCATATTTTAGTGCTTTCCCTTGTTTGATACACCCAATACAATTCGGTAAGGTCTTGTTAATGAGCTGATACACTGGATCAGGTGTGTTGGGAGTAATGAAAACACTCAAATGTGCTGGGCTTTATGCCAGGGGGAAACATTGGCTTAGTGAGACACACTGCTTCAAAATAACGTGATGAAAGTATGGAGGTGATTACGAAGATATTAGACAAAATATCACCAACACTAATCACTGCAGATGAAGCTTTGGGAGAATTTGTTCTGGAAAGCGGTGTGACGCTGTTCTCGCATCCACCTGTGCTTAGTGGTTGTAATATGTAGTGATGAATGAATGCTCAAGCTTCACTTTGAGGCATAAATGTAAAAAAAAAAAATACCCCGCTATAATAATGCAAAATTTTTCTCATGCAAAACAGGGATTCAAATACCACAGTGAGGGGAGACAAGTATTCAGACCATTTGTTTTATTACTATTTAATACATTTCCAGTTCATATATATCCTCTTCAAATATACATACATAATATCTCAATATAACTGAGTCTGTAGTTATAAATTTTACGGTACTTATAAAGTTTCATTATAAGCCAGGGCATTTTTTTTCTCAGGAAATTGGTCCCATCCATCCTAAATAAAGCTGTGAATTCTTGATTCCACGGGTTCCAATCAGTTCCTATTATATCGGTGCCTAATCTGACATGTTACTCCGGAAGGCCTAACATGAGAGAGTCTGATGGTTGGATCTACCTAGATACCACAGAGGTAAAACCTGCCGTTTACATAGATTCCTGCTGGCCCTGTCACATTTTGTTTTAAATTAAACATTTTGTTTTAAATTAAACATTTATAATTAAACAATTAGTGCTACCTAACTTGCCATGCTGGAATACAGCAAGCACATCTATTGTAATAAACAAAAAAATATAAATTACTGACAGATATGTCATCATTCATTTAACAAAACTTATTAGGCCCTCTCTGAAAGCTCTGTATGGTCGATGCTGGCCTAACCACACTGTGTATGATAAAGGTTAAAGCGCTCACACTTGCAGTAATATTAGAGTGAGTGGCAAAATATTTTAGTCGTACAGCAAGTAGGTTTCTAATTTCAAACATGGAACCCTTTTCGTTTTTTCAGACATTTTTAAGACTAATGTCCTTGTGCTTGTTTTCTGTTTTATTGTACTAATGAGGAAACATGTTCGGGACATTTCCAAGAGTAAACAAGTATTTTAAGAAAGTAGGAAGACATATGAGACAGGCATTTTACTGAAGATAATCACTACAGCTGTATCTTACTGCCAAAGTCTCAAATAAACTTATTGTAGGTCATATTAACAGAAGCTACATTGTATGTACATATACAGCTCTGGGAGAAAAATAAGACATCACTGCAAAAATGTTCAGTTTTATAGGTACAAGTACTGAGCTGAACAGCTTTGCCTTAGTTTTTAAGAACTGCTGACAATATTTCTCCAAATTTCCAAATAAAATATTGTTCCTTAAAGCGTCATTTTAAAAGGAAATGACAATACATCGAAATAAGAGAAATGATGCAGAGTTTACAGAACTTGAATAATTAAAAGAAAGCAAATCTCTTGTTCACTCAAACAAAATGGCAATAATTACCTTTGACAAACTTCTAGTAGTGTTTTACCATCCAACTGGTCACATTGCAAGAGGGGAGTGTTCACTATTCAGTACCTCATAGAGCAGAATGAGGTGCTTGTGTGGGAATTTAACAGACACTGGTTTGGAATGGCTGTCATACTCATAGAGATGCTGATTTACAAACAAATTGCAGTAGTCTCTTTTTTTCAGGGCTGTATATAACCACTGAGTAACCTTTGTCAAACATCCTGGAAGGCTATAAGTACAGAACATATTTTAACATTTTAAAAAAGAATACTACTTACATTTTCTGTATCATCATAGCACATGGTAAGTCATGCTGTGTATGAAACCTCGTCAAGACGTCTGTACCAATTTAATGGAGTGTTTTTGTCTCGCATTTATTGAATGATTCACTGCTACTGGAATAAATGGAATATGATGTAAAGTTGATTTTTTTTTTGCCAAACTGTTCATTTAATGGATCTATTAAATTGCTGTGTGTTTGAATGTGTGAGCACGTTCACTAAAACCTGTTTTACTTTCCTTTGCTGTAAAGTTGACCTTCCTCTCATTTAAAAACATGCACACACAACAGTTACGTATTTTAAAGTTGAGTTAGAAGGTGACTTGAGAGACACTGAGCTGAAAAATGTGCCAAACAAATGTATTATTTCATGTTCTCTCTCTCTCTCTAGAAAATAGCTCAATTTAAGGCCTGTTTTTGTGCTGGAACATAACACAGGGTTCCAGTGGCCATTGTGTTTTACTTGGTTCAGCTCTGCTGGTTGCAGTCCCACGCTTGATGCCAGTAATGATGAGTCTGTCTGCTGATGTATCCGCTCAGCTTTAATGATGTTTATGGCTAGCAGTCTGTGTGTATGCATTTCTAATGCCATTGACATGGCTTGTTAAGCCTTGCCCCAGCTTTGCAGCTCAAGGGAATCCATTAAACCGACCATACACAAAAAAAAAAAAAAAAAAATCTCTTCTCTCTTGCAGCTGCACACCTACTTACATCGAAATTTACTGCTGGTTTAGCACAGGTGGAACCAGAAAAATGTCAGAAAGAAGAAAATTTGAAAATCAAATCAAATGTAAAAACTAATTACTAGTAATTACTAGCATATTGTGTTCTAGATGTTAACCCTTTCCTCCTTTTTCCAAAGCACATATATTCATTTGAAAGAATGGGTCTAATTAGACCATGCGAGTGGCTCAATCAAACAATTATTATAAAATGTCTCCCTCTAGTGGTTGAAATAAAACGTTTATTTGTTTAAGGTGGATTTGATTAGAAAATTCATCATTTTATAAAAACACCATTCCAGTCCATTCCTGGATTGTGTGGTTTTTAAGAATGTAAAAATTATAGTCGTAAAAGAAAGTAAGTGCGATTTTCTAGAATTATGCTTCAAGGGTTAAAGGACACTGTGACAGGACTTTCTCCTTCAGTATATCCAAATGGATTACAAGGTCTTATCCACAGAAGGTCTTAGGTTGTGCAACAGCAGAACATTGACCATGAAATTACTCATGAGTGCAAGTGTTCTCATGACGTCTGGATGAAATCGGAGGAGTTGGGCTGGCCTTGGATTTACTCCTCACTCTCAGACTTCTAGCCTCTTTCGCAACCGAACAGTACTGACAAACATATGAATCGCGTGAAAAAGGTGGAGAATTCCCCTGTATTACTACGACATACGATTAGAAATGGGTATCGTTATCGGTACGGGTATTCTTATGGCTACTTTGTGAAGAAAAAAAATCAGATTAACAACGTAATTACATTGTTTTATTTAAAAAAAATGACATTTCTAAATGACAGAACAGATTATGTTTTGGCCATCTGAGTTTATGAATGCACGCACCCATAACAGCCAGCCTGCGAAAATTACTTCTTATAATTAACCCAAGTTCGTGTTTTACATAATCGTGTGTGTGAGCTGGCATACCTACCTGGGGCAACAAAGGATGAAGTATGAGCCAAGGTGACAAAAACTCTGCATCTATCCGTCTGAATGTGACAGAGTGCTCGTATTTCCGCCTTTTCATGCCAAACACCTGTTGCCCTTTTTGCAACGAGCACTGTCCGCATTGATTCTAGTGAAGTGTAACCACACTTTTGATCTTTTAACTCTTTCCGCCATCATCACTCGTTGCGGCTGCCAGATCTGCGACCCCTGCCGTTTTTTAGGATCTCGCAAATCTGTGTAGCAGTGTGTTAAGATCTCGGCCCTATTTGTGAACGCAGGAACAAATTTTTCGTGCAATAGAGTTGACTCAGTAAGCTGACAAATACTCATCTCGCATGAGAGTTACAGTATTACTAAAAGCATTGTCATAAAATAAAAATATACACACTCGTTTCTGTTAGTTTTAAACTTTCTAGCGATTTCTCAGTCCACAACGAGTTCGTGTTTTACAATTTCACATAAACTAACAAGCTGCGTATCTTGTCATTTACACTATATGGCCAAAAAGTACTGGGGCACACCTGTTTTTCGGGGTTTGGGCTATGCCTCTTACTTTTAGTGAAGGTCAATCTTAATGCTTAAGCATACCAAGACATTTTGGACAACGCCATGCTTCCAACTTCAACTTCGTGGACACACTTTGGGGAAGAACCTTTCCTATTCCGGAATGACTGTGCCCCAGTGCTCAAAGCAAGCTCCATAAAGATGTGGTTGGATGAGTTCAGTGTGGAAGAACTTGACTGGTCCGGTGTGGAAGAACGTGAGTTCTGACCTCAACCTCATTCAACACCTTTGGGATGAAATGGAGCGGAGATTGCGAGCCAGGCCTTCTCGTCAGTACCTGACCCCATAAATGCTGTACAGAATGAACGGGCTTACAGTGTATTAAAATGTAAATTAAAGTTTACATTTGTGTGCGTGCAAAGCCATGAGCGAAACGCACGCGCCTGTTTTCGTGTGCAGGGGCGCGTGCCAGAGTTTACCCGTGCATCGTTCACGCGAGAGAACGCTCTAAATTAACAGTCCTTTTATTAACGGAGTTGGTGAAATAAACAGGGAAAGCTTACTTTTATGTGGAAACAGAAAATGTGATTTTTTCCATCTCTGTTAACGTCAGAGCTTATACTCTGGTCTTTAAGAAAAGTAGCCCCGGCGCCTGTTAGTAGCTACCGGGTTTCGGTGCATATCCCTACAAACAATATAATACATTAATGACCGGTTTCATTCTAAAAGCATTCATAAACCTTTTATAGGAATGGACTTTACATAAGCAAGAAATGTAAATAGTGTACTATAATGAATGCCACTTTTATTAGAGAAATACATTATACAGCTATGATTCTTTTCAAAAGGTCATATCAAAAATTGTTTCAATTGAGTATATAAACAGACGTATGCAAACTGGTCATATTACAAGTGAAAACCCGAACACAGAGCACACACATTTGCACCGTTATTATTTATAAACTGAATTCAACAAACATCAAAACATGAAATGTTACTTCTGTCAAAATGGTGCATTTTATTGTTCCTGTTTAAATTTTCCAGTATGTTAACTGAAGCAAATGGTTATAAATTGTGCACACAAAATTGCACAAAAATGCCATGTTAAGTTTGTGTCCTAAGTATGTGTCCATCAGACTGTGTATATACACACATATTATATACATATATATATTTTACAGATTATATACATATATACATATATCATGGGGTTTTTTTTTCAATTAAGAGAGCTTTTTTAATAGTGATTAGTCAATAATTTGTCATTGCAGTCTTAATTATACACACATCATTATTACACAATGACCTTTTCAGTTCATTCTGTTTTGGACTCAATAAACTGAATCATCTTTTTCATCATTCTAAAACCAGTGCCCATGAGTGTTTGGATGACCAGCACTCCTTAAAATCCTTAGGGTCATTTCATACTGCACCATTCTCTGGAGGCGCCAAGTCTTTGAGGTCACTCAGCTTCCTGGAAAAAGAGCTGAGTCTGGTACTGAATGAGCCTCGTTTTTGAGACACATTAAAGGAATACGTTTGAGTAAGGCCTCCTAGCTGTTTGCGAAAGTGGTTGCCCACAAAGCAATAAAGGAAGGGGTTGATGGCACTGTTGGAGAAGCCCAGGCAGATAGTGAAGGGTAATCCAAGGCTGATGGTCTGCCCCACCTTGCAGGCATCCAGAACCTTGAGGCTGACCAGTACATCCAAGAAGGTGAGTGTGTGGAAGGGGAACCAGCAGAAGAAGAAGGCCAAGACCACAGCACCCACCATTTTAAGGACTCTGTCCAGGTTGCTGGTGGTCTTGTCCAGGCCAGAAGCCCTTAAAAGATGTCTCCCTATGCTGCAATAGCAGCTAGTGATGATGGCGAAAGGGACCAGGAAGCCCAGGATGTTTTTCATCAAAGCCAAGCCTACAAACCAGCTGGGGCTATGAAATTGTATCACACATGCCGTCACATTGCCAATTTGAAGAGTGTCTCGGAACAACATGGTGGGGACGGCGGCCAGTCCAGCGCCAAACCAGACTAAGAAACTAACCACTCGAGCTCTGCATAGGTTCCTGCATCTTTGGGACTTAAGTGGATGGACAATGGCCATGTAGCGGTCTATACTCATACAGGTGATGAAGAAGATGCTGGCATATAAATTGAGGGTGAGCAGACCCCCACATAACTTGCACATTAGCTGGCCAAAGATCCATTCATAATCAAAAGAGTAGTAGACAGCCCAGAAAGGAAGGCTGAGGAGGAAGAGCAGGTCAGACAAAGCGAGGTTAAGAATGTAAGTGTTGGCCACTGTCTTGTGACTAGATGCCTGACAAAGGACAAACACCACAAGCCCGTTTCCAATAACACCCAAGGTAAAAATGATGCTGTAGATGGCCGGGATTACAATATTCTGATGTTGGACAGGAAGGCTCGTCTGGCAAGGTGAATGCAGCTCATATTCCTCAAGTGAGATATTGTCCAGTGATTTGTTGAAATGAAGCAATCCAGTCATGGTGGAAGTTTGACTACACTCTCTTCACAGGCTTTTGATGTTCTCTCTAGACAGCCAAGAAAACAAAATGGAAACTGTAGATAAACTAGTGTGCTGTCGCCTTCTTATACAAAAACGAAACATACATCTTAAAAATAGCTTTAATGCAAGATGATTTTTATTGTGCTATTTTCAGTATTGCTAGAAAATTGCCTGCTTTGATTACAAGTTATTTCAGCATGCATGAGTAAAATATTAAAAAGCATTTGACCAAAAACTGCAAGTCAAAATAATCCCTAAGACCTATAATGCAAAAATACTGAAAGTTTATCACCAATGAACTGTGAAATACCAAAACATTGTATTTGTTCAGCTGAATAAAGGTATACATGCTCAAAATTCTTATCTGTTCAAATTGTGAGACAAAGATACTGCATTGTATATACATTCAAAACGGTTTTGCTGTTTCTTTTGTACTGAGCACCAAAAATACAAACAAATTACCTTGCAGTCCTCGAGTTCTGAAGTAGTATGAGGACACCAGAAGCCCCTTGTTGAGTTTTATAGCCTTGCACTCCCCCACATGGAATTCACCATGCTGAGCACACAGCTTGACGCATGCCAGAGGCATCTACGGACGAGAAAAGTGTTGATTTGCCCCGTTTCTTTTTCTGCAGTAAAACATCTGTAACAGTCTGTCCAAGACAAAGAAGTAGACTAAAAAAAAATAAACATGTCAGAGTCCTTTCTTCTTGAGTGGAGGCTTACTGCAGCTTGTTGGAGTCCAAGCTTCCGATAGTATGACAAACTGCAGTGCTTTTTGTCTAATGGAGCAGAATTAACACACCAACCTGGCAGAGTTAAGAAACCTTAGATTTGATATTGTGCACTGAACTTTTGGAGATGGGCCATTGGTCGGCTCAATTACAGTGGAACTTTTTCCTCCCCTTCTGGTTCAAATTGTGAAAGTGTTGCACAACCGCAGGGGAAGTGAACTCAACCAGGCTAGGGAGAGCAGATTCCCTTCAGTGGTTTTCATTAAGAACTCTTTGGAAATGTAATGAAGTCCATGTTTACCTCCAAGGGTCTAGTTACAGTACCAAGACATTGATACATAATGAGTGAAAGCACAGATAAAGCTGGTACAGACCTATTGCACTATGTAATTTCAGAGCATTTACAAAAACAAGCTGATTGAGAGCATAAGAAGAGACGTATATATTCTCAGAGAGAATGGTTCAATATGAAAGTCATTTTAATCCAGTGCATCATGCATCAAATTATATTTGGTCCTTCAGGTTTTTGGACTTAAAAGCAGTGCTTACATGACATATTAAGATCCGATGTGGCTTCCAGATCTCCTGAACCATTGGATCTAATGATGAATGATAACAGTAAGCCAAAGATTTTCTTTTCTATTTACATCTCAGACTTTGTCTATGTGTTTCTCTGTTTATTGAAGTAAAGAAGCAAGACAAACACATTTACTGTCTTTTTGTGCAAGGGCTGCATGACCATGTCACTTCAAGACTGTTTGCATAAAAGTGAGCTTATCCAACAGACAGCAAGTTTACACAGGGCACAGCTTTCATTTACTAACTTGAAACTGACATTAATGAGTCTGACAGCGCATAAAGGCCGTCTTGTGTAAAATACAGACAGCAAAGGCTGCATTTTTATTACCTGCAGGCTTAACAGAAACATACCTGATCATTTCAACTTAATAGTGAAAGCAAGACATGGACTGGTTCTGAATGTTCACAGTCATTGATTTAGTCACCTTGATTCTGTATGTGTCCTCTTCAGCAATGTTCAGACAAGTGTTCAGTACTAAAGGCAGTCAGTTCCATCTGGGTGCCTTTCATTTACACTTAAAGGGAAACTATTAATGCTTGAATGCTAGCTGAATAGTACAGACTGAATGTAAGTGTTAATGCAGCAATAACTTCACTAATCACTGTACAAGAAAATAAAAAAAAAACCCTCCAATGCATGCCCATATCATCAACTGACATCAATCTAAGTAAAAAAAAATCTCAAAAAGACCTGCTTATATAGTTTCTAATACTGTATAACATAAAATTAATGACAAAAAAAAAACATACATCCGTACTCAACATAGCTACTACTGTTTTAGTTGTGTCATAATTGTTTATATGTTTAGTTCTGTCAAAATTAACACATGAAATTATTATTATTGCCACAGGGTGTATTTTTACATTTTTAATATATTTTTCTAGTTTTACCATTTGAACCTTCAATAGTAGTGCAGGCTGAAGCTCTGCTGCTCATTTGTTGTTGCTGTGGGATTTGAGCCTTAATGTCCAAACTACATAAATTCCATTTGAGACTCTTTTTAAAAAGGTATCTCCAACCATTGCAATGGTCAGTATAATCATTACAAAACTACACTGAGTCCAAAGTATCATTTACAAGCCAGCATAATACATGATAATATTAACCATTTCAATAATTTGGCAGATTATGCTGGACAGCACTAATGGAGATGTACTGGTGAATCAACAAAATCAACAAATCCATGAGTTGTATATACTAGTATAAGAGCAAGAAGTTTGCAGTCACAGAGCAGTTGTATCCATTGACACATCAAGACATAAACAGTACACTCATTGTTTGGAACATACAAAATTATCAAATGTGAACAAACAAGACAAATGAGATTAACCATAACTAACTACTAAAGACACTGTAATTAATCACAATTCATTATATTAAACATTTGGCAGACCTAATATCTTTATATGCAATTCAATACACACCGTCAGAAAACTGTATGGGTACATTGTATGGGTACATTTTTGTTTACCAAAGCACAACACGACAATGGTCCAACTGAGCATCTTAACAATCACTTTTCCAGAGGAAAGGTACATAACTTTGTCTCAAAGGGGACTGTATGTGTACCCTTGGGGATAGGCCAAACTAAATTGTGGAATTCTATTCCAGTGACCACAGAAGCAAACTCTACTTGAGGTACCTTTACAACTCAGCATCATGATAGATAAGTGTGATGATTTAGGGATACAGTTTTCACAATGATTTTTAGTATATGTGAGTTCGTGACCAGTAAAAACCATACACACAAGTAAACACAAAACGTATTTGTTTTTCCTAACTTTCTCCACAGTCTAGTCATGTTCAAGTCCCCCCACTAGCTAGAACTCCTGAAATCACAAAATACAATCAATATTGGGAGGCTCAACACACTTGAAGGAGAATGCTAACCACCAATTCTTTTACATCAGTGGGTTGAATTTTGTGCTGAGTGATCCTAAGCACCCAAAGAGTTTGGCAAAGCTACTTCTGCTGTCTTGAACTCCTGACAGTAGCATCTTCAGGGATCAAACCCCTGACCTCCAAATAATAAGACAAATGCTTAGACAGCTGCGCCATCCAGTACCCTAAACCAATTGACTGCTTGACTACTTCTGGACTAACGTGAATATTGTATTGCATTGATCTCTTGAATGACCAATAACATATCAGTTTAGTCCAAGACAAAACACCTCCAAGGCTTATTACACAGTTTTTAATCTTAATGATTTTTGTCAGACAACTACTAACCCTGACATGGTTATTACTACAAAGTTAATACGTAAGACATATAATTATGACAGTAAAGAAGTGTCTTTAATACTGAAGGAGTTGCATGTGTAGATTTAGCCAATTGCACTGCACGGTTTTAAGCCTTCTTTGATTTAACACACTTGACTGAACTAATCAACAAAGCCAGTTATGAGTTGGATCAGATTTGTTGGGGTAGGAAATAGGTGCAGAGCTGTGGGTCGCCAGGAGCTGGATTAGGGGAGCCTGGTGTGTTTGAATTATGTTCATGTGAAAACTCACTCTGCAGGGGTTATATCAACAGTTTTATCTTCGTAACATTATGATAAGAACACAGCATATTTTAGAACTACATGTCAATCAAAGCACCACTGATAAAAGAAATTAACTGAAAGGATTTTTAGAGAAATGTCCACGCACGAGCAGAAGTGACAGAAATAGTAGCAAGTCGCGGAGCCGTGGGCTAGGGAGCTACGGGTAGAATGGCAGTGCGCCTCCACCATCCACTAAAGCCTCCTTGGTTATCCAGCTCTGAAGACATGGGAAAGCAGAGGTCCCTGGGTCACAATCTGCTTATATAATTGTGCTCTGTTTTATTTGGCGATAAGTGAGGATGTTTGTTTTTTTGCTGTTGATTTCACATCTCTGACCCATGGTCAGATAACTCCCCTCCAGCTGAACTATGGGAAGATAAATCCTGGAGAGAGGGAGAAAGAGAAAGAGAGAGAAAGAGCGAGAATGCAAAAGGGAGTCAGGGTATTTGACCTTGAGGGGGCTGAAGTATAACGAGTGCTAATAGAGCCGCTGGGACAGTTCCACAAACAAAAAAGTGAGAGTCTGACTCTTTAAATGTCTTGTGACGTTGGGGTCAAGGGGTTAAACTTGTGCTAGTCTCTTCATTAAACAGTGTTGGAACAGTGTTCTCTTTCTTGCAGTGTTTTGCTCTTTAAAAATGTGTTTATATCATATATTTGACATAAACAGCTGAATGGCTTCTGGTCAAATAAGTATTAAAACTAGAAGCAATCTGCTCCATTTCCTGAGACACTCATCTTTTGAAAACAAAATTTTGGTTTAGGCTTATATGCATGAATCGAGTATATTGCCATGTGATTTGCCTTAGCATTGGCCTGTTTCAGAATCAGAGACAGAATCAGAAAACTGTAATAATCCCGGAGGAAACTGCTCTGAAAATCTCTGCAGAATGTACTCAGTATGAAATACATCATGCTATAAACGCAAATGCTGAGATATTATTACTACAGATAAGTAACTTACAGTTAAGTGAATTACCAGCAACACAAATGGTGGTTAGGAATATATTATTGCAAGTAATAGTAAATAAGTAATATTGACATAAATATGATGATATTTTATATGGTAAGACATAATAAGACACACATAATGAAAAGATTTAGCACCCAGTAAGATTTTGCACTTAATAATAAGAAAATGCACATAATAATATGATAATGATGCATGTAATGATAATGATTTGAATCCAATAAGAATTTAGCACAACAAAGTAGCACCAAGTTATTGCACCGATTATTGTGTGACAGAGGGAGGAGTTATAGAGTCTGATGGTGGTGGGAGGAAGGATTTTCTGTGGCATTCAGTGGAGCACCTTATGCTGGTGAGTCAGTGGCTAAAAGTACTTCTCAGTTCAGCCACCCTACTGTGGAGCTGGTGATCAGCATTGTCCAGGATGGATTGAAGTCTAGGCTTATGCCATCTGGACCCAGTGCCGTGGCAGGATGTTGTCACCGTAGTTCTCTCCTCATTTGGTCCTCTGTGATGGTAATGGATGGTCCATGGGTGTCATCACTGGCAAGAGGAGTGGGGGTGGAGGCTCTAGCAGGTGAGATGGAGGGAGAGGGAGAGAGGTAAGATGGAGAGCCACATTCTGGAGAGGTACTGATGGAGGAAGCAGGAGCACCGAGTGCCATAAGGGTCATACTGGAGAAGAATGGAAAGGTGGGATGAGGCCTACTGTTAAAAAGCAGGTTAAACTCATTGGCTGTCTCAACGCCCTGGCTACTGGCCCCTTCACACATACCTGGTGTTGTTCTGTTTGCTCCAGCTTTCTCCTGTGGCTGTGCTTTCTCTGCCTTAAATCCACAGACAAGCACCTTTGTGCCTCCTTAGTCACCTCACTGTCACCTGACAGCTTGTATGTTATGTTCATAGTGTTAAGATTTCATTGGGAAACCATGCAGCAGGCCAGGAGACCTTTGTGCCCTCGTGCTCCTACTGGTTTTCTTGATTTGATTTTTTACGCGACTTAGCTCTGTGGGTAGAGCTATAAGAGTTTCAGTGGAAGCCTGTTCTGGAGCTTAATTAATTTAATCCATTGCCACTTTCCTCAGGCCTTTAGCCAGTTGGCTGTCTGTGCTCTAACAGTAAATGGGCATGACTCAGGGTGAGAGTGAACAAGCCTACCATTATTCAAGGTTGGGTTATGCCTTGTTCTATCAAAGTCCCTCCCATTCAACTTTGACTCTCATTACTCTGACTTATGACCCACAAACTAGATGGTACTACACAGTTCAATGCCTTTTCTTGCTCCAGCACTCTTGATTCAAATCACAAAGGGTGATAATTACCTGACCCTTCCCAGCTGAATGGCGATCAATCAGGCATTTCAAGCTATAAGACATTTATGCTTAACCTGAGCTGCTTCTTAAACCTCTTATGGATAAAGTGTCTCTTTCCTATACACTGTGCAGATGTCTGTGTGGTGCATGGTTTAGCCCAATATGGAGTCTCTTGCTGCATATGAAAGTCCTCAGTTTTATTCGCAGCTCCCTAGAGAAAGAAATGAGAGAAAACAACAGAAGGGGTATAAAAGGAAAAGAGTATACCAATAACATGGGGTTGTTCATTTGACTTCAAATGATAATAGTAACGTAAATAAATGACTTACTGCTCATGCTGAACTGTTTTTGCATTATGATTGTTATAAGATATACACTAAACCCCCGGCATTCGCATTCCAAGAGCACCTGAGAACAATGAAAAACGAATTTGTGATGTGGTACAAAAATCACAAAAAATGCCTATTTTTATTGTGTAAACCCTAAATATGCCCCCAAATATGCTCCCAAAACACTTTAATTTCATAGACGGTACTGTAATTCATGCAAGCACATTTTCTTTGATATGTGCTGTCATTTTCTTTTGTAAAAAAGGGTAAATAAAACATTAATTTACAGTAATAAAAATACAGGGTTTTAAGAAGAACAAAATGAAAAACAGAGAACACTCGAGACGCTCCACTGGGCAAACTCTGGACTGCAGCTGCCAGAGATGCTTCACAGGGCAGCAGCCAATCAGCAGCTAGGAGAAATAAATAAATAACTTCAAACCTCCCGCCTCTGAATACAGCAGTATTTCATCATCCCAAGACTTTGTTTGTGTTCTTTGAGTTGTTTGTGTTCTCTGGACAGTACAAAAAACCCTTATAGTTGTATGTTATATGGAAATGTAGCTGAATTTATGTTGATATTTAAGTTACAAAAGCAGGAAATTATATACTTTAATAATAATTTAGCACTAAAATGCATGAAAAATTATATATTGCCACGAAAAAAGCAGTGATTTCTGGGCATTGTCCACCATGCCCCCTCGTATTTGTGCTGGTTGTTTATGTTTGGGGTGGCACTGAGCAGCGGAGGCTCATTCTGTTCAGGTGTCTGATTGCCTTGCTAACCGCCGCGCCCAAAAATAAACAACCAGCACGAGGATGAGGGGGCATGGCAGACGAGGCCCGGACGTCACAAAAGCAAAAAAAAATGCGATATCTGGAGTTTCTGCGAATAAGCAGAGGTTTACTGTATATTTAATCGCTGTAAAGAAAAACAACTAAAGTGTGAAATTGCCATTCACTAATTTCAGCATGCAATGTCCCAGCTTGGTTAATAGATAAATAAGCCTAAAATGTTGTGCTTTACTGTGATCCCTTATCACTACCAAAATACATGTAGCTTTTCCAATTAATCTTGGGACACATTTTTTCTCAGTGACATTTGTGGCATCAATCACTTAAAAAACTTTAGGCAGAAATCATGTTATTTAGACTTCAGGATATAACACAGTTATCACTACTTGCATTATATTTACATAGATTTCTTCTTCTTTTTGGAAATCTTCCTTTTGTGTTCACATGCAGAGTGGCTTGATTTAAATAAGTGCCAACGAAAAATGTAATGTCTTTTTGGACAAGCCTAAGCTACTTTCCACGGAAGAGAGTCGGCAGTATTGCCCCACGAGTGAGAGGCACAATTTTCTGCCCCAATGTTGTGCCGATAGTTTCATATTAACTGATATTTTTGTAAGTGTAGTTTCTTAAATGTAGTTAGACCTCATGCACCCACACCAACACTCGATGTTTACCTCTGCCATAACATACTCTGACAGCGTGCTCTTACAGCAGCTTTAATGAAGAACGTTGCATGAATTTATTGACAAACTACACAGGAAATAACTTTTAGTTTTACTTTAAGTAACTAAGAACTAAGATCCAAAGGTTGGGTTTTCAGTTTACGGGTTTATTGGGTACCTAAACTAACCTGTTAACCTTGGCTAAATAAGCTAAACAATAGGCTCTCACAACAGAAAATACACAGTATGTCCAAACGTTTGTAGACACACCATCAACCAGTATTCATCCTGAAATCAAGGGTATGAATAGCTTAGGATAAAGTTGAGTGTATTTAGATAGACACTACTCTTCCACCACACTACAAACACAGTCGACTGGGGCAAGATTAGAAGAAGAAGAAGATTCTTTATTTGTCACATGCATAGTCATACAAGTAAAACACACAGTTAAATTTTTTCTGTGCATTTAAACCATTCACCAAGTGAAGCGGTGGGCTGCAAGTGGGTGGGGGACGGTACCTTGCTCAAGGGTACCTCAGCAGTGACACTAACAGTTGGGATTCAAACCCCAACCCTCTGATTGCAGGGCCAACACCCTAACCACTAAACCATCCAGCTGCCCCGGAAGCCAGTACTCTTTCTGAGAAGGAATATTGCTGTGAGGCTATGACTGCATTCAACATCAAGAATGTTAGTGAGGTCTGATGTTGATGCTAGGTTTAGATTATAAACACCACTCTAGCTCATTTCAGAGGTGCTGGATTGAGCTCCATTACTTCAGAGGATGCTGTTTCACTGCTCTACAGTTCAGTTCTGGGTGCTTTATGCCCCTCTAGCTGATGCTGGACACTGGGCATGGTGACTGTAAAAAACACAGTAGGTATTTAGCTATGTTTAGTCAAGTCTTCCAGCTAACTGGAAGGTTGGAAGTGGAGTTTTATACTCAAGGTTACTAATATTTAATTGAATCAAGCAAGTAAAATTGCCAGTATTTAATTACACCAAAAAGTAGCATTACAGGGAGAGACAGATTCACATCAAATAGGATATTACTTTGTTTCTTTTTTAAGCACAGCTGTTGAATGCTCTGCATTGTGGGCGGTGGTCTGTCTGAGCCAAAGCAAAACCATCCATGCTTAGCCAGCCACCAGTGCTTAAAGTCTTGGCCTGAAAAAGGCTCAGGGAAACATACACAAACACAAAGTCTGTTATATTAACTTCATTGTCTGTATAGAAGTATAGAAGCTGGTGTCTGATATGCTAAAAATGATAAACGTCCTCTGTGCCATGTGTCCCCACAACACACACACACACACACACACACACGCATGCATCCCCCCCCCC
>JBBPCX010000032.1:19574335-19613753 GCA_037974365.1 Hydrocynus forskahlii | reverse complement strand
GTGGTTGCTATAGTGTCGGAGTGGGTTGCTACGTAGATTTTAGGCAGTTGCTGTGAGTAGGATGTTGTGGCTCAGGAGTTTCTAGATGGTTGCTACGGGATACAGTGTGGTTGCTTTGGTGTAGGAGGTGGTTGCTACGTAGTTTCTATGCAGTTGCTATGGTGGATGAGGTGGTTGCTAGGGTGTTGCTAGGTGCTTGCTGTTGTGTAGGATTTGGTTGCTAGGGAGTTTCTAGGCAGCTTCTATTTGTAGGAGCTGCTAAAGAGTTTCTGGAGTTTTGCTGTGGTATAAAAAGCGGTTGCTAGGGTGTTGCTAGGTGCTTGCTGTGGTGTAGGAGGTAGTTGCCAGGGAGTTTCCAGATTGTTGCTACGGTATAAAAGGTGGTTGCTATGGTGTAGGAGGTTGTTGCTATGTAGTGTCCAGGTAGTTGCTAAGGTGTAGGACTGGCTGGGGAGTTTCTATGTGGTTGTAAAGGTAAAAAAGATGGTTACTCAGGTGAAGGAAGTGGTTGCTATGGAGATTTTGGGTGGCAGTCCCATCTTAAAATTTCTTCAATTTTTCATTTGATTTGAATGAACTGTCAACAGATGATGTTCCCATAGAGTAAAAATTGAACTGGAGAGGTTCCTGTGGGGGAAAAGGGGGCATATGGTGTGCGTGTGTGTGTGCGCGCTCAAAGGCATCAGCATGGTGGGGTGTGGGAATGTTCTTAAACTCTTTTATACACTAATCGTAGTCTTTCTAATTAATGTCTAATGACAGTCATTTTTGACCGGGAACACCATGAGTGTTCATAAATAAAACACAAAATATAATACAAATTATATAATTAAATAATTTTTATGCCTTCCAGTGCCTTGTGTAAACAAAGTCATGGGACCTAAGAATAAACCGATGAAATTAACTGCATTTTCTGGAGAGAAAATTTAAAAATCGGTCAGATTTGACCAGAACAGTACAATTTCAAGAGCAGCTGGGAGTTTTGTGGCTGTTATCAGTATTATTTGATCAATTATTTAATCACTTTATTACTGTCAGTAGGAAATCCATGCAAGTGAAACAATTAATATTTCTACCATATTTATAGCCTACAGAAGCAAAATTAATTTTATTAGAGGGTAGAGAGAGGAAAGAATAGGACACAAGTTCAAACAGACTGTCAATATAAAATGCAGTTATGTGCTTCGAGTGAACACTTTAGATAAGCAATGCTGAGCAATGTGACAATATCCTGACAAATTATTACAGTCTGAGCATCTTATCGCTTATCTATTGTCAGTAATTAAAGACGGCATATTTCATTACAAAGAGAGAATTATTAGTTCTGTTTACCTGAATTTAGTAGAGAGCAGTATGTGAAATGAATAAAAATCGTAATCAATCATATTTTTAAATGTCATTCTTTTTTTCATCTGTTCTAATATGTCAAAAAATAAATATTGTGACATGTCATGCACCATGCAAATTTGATATATTTTTGTCTTGTTGCCTACCCTTGCCTTCATTATTTAGATATGATGGGTGTTGGCAAAAAAAAGAGTGGAGAGGGTCACTTTTTTTCTTTGTCTTTTGAAGAAATAATTAAATGAAAAATGAGCTCCTTTAGCATTGTGAATAAATCACCCATTACAAATATAAAACAACTACTACTCCAGTAACTTTTAGGTGAGCATTGGAGGAGTTAAACAGGAGTATATGACTAAGTAAATAAATTTTAAAAATAAAATAAAATAAACAACGTTTAATCTGCATACACATTAACCTAAGTTAATCAAGAAAGTTCGTAAAATGAGTTAACCACACTTCCATTTTAGTTTTTATAAAGCTAAAACTTAATAAGGAACGCTTGTGACAGGCCTCATTTATTCAAGCAAGTCTAATTTTGCTGTGATACCATTTTGACAATGCAAAAACTATTTTATTTCACAATTGTCATGTAAAAATTGCCTTTTTTACCAAAGTCGCAGGTTCTTAGCTCCTTGCAGACTCTCATGAATCTCAGGTTTGACTCTAGCTGTATTTAAAGTCAACCTAAACTGTACCTCGTTTTAATGTTCAGTTCATGGCCTGGTCATATTGAATATGATACCCATGTATAACTTTTGTCAATCCCGGGATGTTGACTGTCATCATAGACCAGCAGATAAGGAAAAATAATATTACCAGCATTTCACCTCCCACTCCTGCTACTCTTGTTAAGTAAACACTTTGCATGTTGATAGAATTTCCCAGGTACATTTTACTCAAATACACTACAGAAATACATTACAGTATAGAAGTAAACTGCACTATGATTTTGAATTCACACTGACATCCTAACACTTGCAAGTGAAGCTGTTGGTCAGGTGTTTCACCTTGCAATCAGAGGAGCTCACGTCCATTAGCACATTTTCTACTTGTTTGTATGCTACTTTGATTGAGACAAATTTTTGAAAGAGCATTGATTATGACAATATACAGTAACCACCCGTTTTTCGCAGGGGTTACGATCCTAGAGCACCCGCGTATAGTGAAAACACGTGTTGCTGTGATGTGGTTAAAAAAAAATGTCTTTTTATAGTGTAAACCCTAAATATGCCCCTCAAACACTTAAATTTCGTTTTAAACTCAGCCTTACCCTTAAAGACAATGTAAAGGTAAACCCGTATCCATACTGTACAGTTTACACTGAACTGCTGTCTCCTGCAGTGCTAGAATGTAAAATACAGACATTGTACAGACCCTTGTATAGACTATACTGTAATTGTTTGAGAAAACCTCTTTTTGTTCTGGGATCCTCATTTCTGGACATTATGGAAGTCCATCAGTGTTTTTACTGTGGCAGTGGTATACATGTGTCTCCCCCCACAGCATATCCTGGTCGTCCCAGAGAACAAATGCTCGTTTCAAAATTGCTCCACACTGGCTCCAGGGCTGGACACTCTTTGTCAACACTCAGTTCCAATCTTTTTCCTCTTTTCACATCTTGTCTTTTTTCCCAAGCTAAATCAGACCAACCAAAGTATGTGTCTGTATTGTGTACAAAGCAGACCAACTGCTTTCAGAACCTTATTTTCAAGGTCTAAATGTCTAGACTTGTATTGTTTGAGCAACGGACAGACCGCAGGTCAGATTTTGCAATGTATCTAAACGAACACTTTTGAAAATGAAATGAAAGTTCATGAATTGACGAAAAGTGAATAATTTTTCAGTTTTTTCAGTTGCTCAAAAAAGTCACTCTAAACTCATGTTTTATTTACTGTATTTACAAGTTTTAGCGAATCATTTGAGGGATAAAGCACCCCCTCCACAAGGCAAAACCAAATGTTTTGGCACCCTTACAATTAATTGACATAAAATGTACTTGCATGAACCACAAGTAACACCCAACCCCAAGACACTGTGTATCCTTGGAACCACGGTGGATACATCATTACGATTTTCACAGCAACATGGGATCGGTCATATAAATTTGTACAACAGTAAGTAATTCATCCCAACATATAAAATAATATTAAATTTAGTGCAATTTGAACAATGAAATCATCTGGTCACCTACAAGTTCTTCCAATATTAACACTGAATCCTCAATAAATTAAGCCCCTAGCAAGCATCTGAAGCATGTCTGAGTGACAAGTGTATGAACAAATGTCTTTCCTTCTCTGTTCCTTCTCTGTTCCTTCTCTCTTCAACTGCGTGTGCTGTAAAGGTCAGCGTCCTCTGGGTTAGACTGACCAAAGTCCATCAGCTTGAGATTTGCTTCATGATTCTTCCTCTCTGCAACAACATGATAAAAACAACACGGCAGAAATAAACAGCATACTCAGGGAATTACAAAAAAAAGGTTTTAAAATCTGTTTTGCTGACACATTCAGAGCAGTGGCAAAATATATATATATATATATATATATGTACACACACATCAACTGAACTCTGAAAAGCGAAACTGAAAAGTAATTAAAGGATCCCAATATCTTGCATTCTTCTTGCATTTTATTTTCTCCCTGAGGTGCACTTATGATTTGTGTGGCTTTAATTACCAAAAACAGATTTCATTATTTTTTTCCATTACTAAATTCTAAACTCTATTTACCTTTTGCAATTAAGCAGGCTGTTTTTTAAAAAATCGATGCGTAAACATCTGTTCTGGCTGGCTGCCCTATTTTGTGCCTCATAAAAAAAAAAGTGCTGAAAAACAGTTTGAGGTTTCTTTTTCATGGACAGCTAAAATGCTGTAGGCTGAATAGGTGGATATATGCAAATGCATCGGCATTCACATGATTAAAAACAGGCTGTTAAAAGCTGCAAAATCTTTATATATGAAGTGTATAGACATTGGTGTTAATGTACTATATCAAACTCTAAATGAAATTTTTAAAAAAAGAATGGTTCTCCGAGATATGGTCCCATAAAAAATAAACAAACAAATAAAAAACCCAAAAAACACTGAGGTGTTTATGTAGTAATTTTTGACAATCCCAACGACAGTCTACGATAAAACTACAGCTCCGGAGAAAATTCATTTTTAAATCAGCAATTCATTTTTAAATCAGCATCTCTATGAGTATGACAACCATTCCATGCCAGTGTCTTTTAAATTCCCAAAAAAGCACCTCATTCTGCTTTATGAGGTACTGATTAGTGATCACCTGAATCAAATCTTATTTAATGAGGAAAAGTATTTAAAAAAAACACTCGCTGTAATCAACGCTCTCCTCTAGCAATGTGACCAGTTGGATGGCAAAACACTACTAGATAATTATTGCATTTTGTTTAAGAGTGAACAAGAGATTTGTTTTCTTTGAATTATTCAATTTCTGTAAAGTCTGCATTATTTCTCTTATTATGATTCTGTCATTTCCTTTAAAATGATGCTTTAAAGAACAATATTTTTATTTGGAAATTAGGAGAAATATTATCAGCATTTCGTAAAAACTAAGGCAAAGCTGTTCAGTTCAATACTTGCACCTGTAAAACATAAAACCAGAGAAACTGAACATTTTTGCAGTGGTCTCATTTTTTTCTGGAGCTGTATTTTGCTTTGAAAAAAGGTTTATTGGGATCGCCACTAATTTATTAAGTGAACTTAACATGATATTTCTTCTCCGATTTATATAACACTAATTTTACCATTCTAAATGAGATTTTAGGCATTCCACCTCATGTAATGCACAGGCTCTTGTTTATTGGTGTTTTCATTCATTTGCCACTGAATGGCTTTAAACATTACCTGTGGAAGTTCCAATCTCTTCTGAGGTTTGTAAAGATGCTGTCTCTGGTTTTCTCTCATCAGTGTGAGAAGAAGATGGAGAAGAGGTCTTTCCCTCATCGGTCAACACCACAAATTTATCCTTTGCAGAGAGAACAGTGTGTTCTGTCTCGGAAGCTTGTGTGAGGACAGGGACTGAAAGTGGGGTGGGGACACCCTGTGCTTCAGGCATGGGAGTTAGGCAGGACTCGGCTGGGGGAGGAACCTCTTGGGATCTCTCCTCTATTTCTGCAGTCTCAGCTTCATCTATTGGCATGGTCTGAGCTGTTGTAGCCTTGGCTGCAGTTTCAGATGAAGGTGTCGACTAGAGGGTGAAAGAAAGGGTGAATAATAGATTGATTACAAAGAAAGAAATAGATTGTGCCAAGAGTAAAATATGATAAGAAGTGGCAGGTACATGTTAAGTCTTCTTCTTCCATCTGGTTTGCTAAATTGTGACTAGTTCTTTTCCACTGGCACAAGGAACAGTGAACAATTGTTTTTCCATTACCAATAAAGCAACCCGTACCCGAGCCATACCCTTGCTATCACAGCCCTGCTCGACGGCAGGGCCAAAATAGGGCCGCAGTAAATCTGACTGTGTCACTGATTTCTGATTGGCTGAAATATTGTCATCATAGTATTGAAAGAAGCCATTTTTTATTGTCCATGCAAAAAAAGAAAAACAGATACAAGTTAACATCTGGGAAGTCGACGAAACACAAGAACTAGCATCTGTTTGGACTGAAGATAAATTTAAGTGAGAGTTTTCTATGATGCTAACAATATCTTTAACACTGAGAAATTCGAAGGTGTACCAGCAGGATTAGGTATTCGCTGCATAAAAGAATGCAGAGAGAGAGAGAAAAAAAAACAAAAACAAAAAATAAAAGTCCACAGTAACAAAAGCAGCTCCATGGACGCGATTTTGGGACAACGACTGGCCATAACTTGGGGGCGAATATTGGGCTGATGACATCGTTACTGGGATGAGATACGATGGAAAAAGTGTGCTCCAAGTTCCTGGCCTTCGCAAAACAATTAAGGTGCAGCATGGTTCCTGTGTACCTGTGGAAAAGTGCCTGAAAAAATATTTAAGAACACTATCATTGATGCGAAGCACCGGTCAGACGAAGCATCAAAAGTTCTAATAAGCATTTGAGTTCTAATAAAGTATGCATCATTTATGTAAACTGTATGTAAAAAGGCAGAGTTCTAATGGGTCTTTCAGGTGATCTAGGACAAAACTGCTTAGTGCTGGAAATACAACTTTGATGTCAACACCTCTGTTTTCTGGGTCACTTTTTCTGGTTTAATCTGTGATACATGATCTGCAGAGCTGAGGCTGCACTAATCTACAGAAATTGTGTGCTGCTGATGTAGCACTGCACCTAGCCTTACAGTAAACAATGTGCAAAACACTAAATGGAGAACAGAAGCGGAGAGGGTAGATAGGAAATCAGATACAAAATGAAATGCGGTGCAAACTCTGATAGGTAAAGTAGAAAAGTATGAGTGTGTGTATGTGTGTGCGTGTGTGTGTGTGTGTGTGTAGAATAGTCAAGTAGTCCTCACTCAATATTGAATAGCATTTTTTGCTTAAAATGCCCATCCCTATAACTAACCCAAGCATACTGGAACACCCCACAAGATATTTTGGATATGCTCTAACTCAAAAACATTAACTTCAAGACCTTACTGTTCATTGGCTGACTAACATATCCCACGCCTTGGCAGGTGCATCTGCAACAAGACAATCAATGTTATTAACTTCACCTTTCAGGAGATGTAATGTTGTGGCTGATCGGTGTAAGCAGTGTTACTGTCAGTATTTTGGAGATGACTACAATGGAATTAAGTATTGAATCCAGAAAGTAGCCAAGCCCAGAATATAGCATTAGACTGTTGATTCAACTCAGAACATAACACAATCATCATCAACCAGCTAAACGAAAGTATAAATAGCAGAAATCACCAATATTTTAAGTTTTCTGTCTTTCTTTGCACACAGAAGCAACAGAACGTGTTTTGTTCTACAAACAGACTGCTGCTTCTCCTACTGCAGCTTCTTTCCCCCTTAACTCTAAGCTGAACACTTGTCTTGCCCTAATATCAGCATCATTAACAAAACACTCATACTGAGTCATAGAAACATTCCAGAGACACAGATGTTGAAGCCTATCTCTAAATGCTTCTGGTAGAGCGAAATAGGGATGCAACGATACCACTTTTTTACAAACCGATACGAGTACGAGTATTTTTATTTGTGTACTTGCCGATACCGAGTACCGATATTTTTTAGAATGGTGTCCATGCAAGTGCAAGTAATTTGGAGACAGGTTTTATTTTCTCGTTTACAGATTATGACAAGCCTATAATAAGGTTAAATACAAAAAGTATTAACAGAAGGCTATTCCAAGGCAAAAATAAACCGTTCATTCTGGTTTTAACAAAGCTTTAAGTCCACGGCACGGTTCAGTTAAACTCGTGCATTATGAACACAAAACACTCCGGATTCCCTTCAACTGTTTTCGCCCTCTAGGATTGCTGCAGTTAGATGGTGTGGTAGAGCCCCAGAGCAGAAACAGAACTGAGTCCCTTTCAAATGAACTCACAGTGTGAACATAAAACTGAGATAAGAACAGTGTGAACATGAGAACTGAGTCGCCCTTCTGCCGGCCCACTTTTTGGACCACTTCTAGAGGACTGAGTTCGGTTCCTTTAAAGAGGACTATATGTGAAAACACCCTTAAAGAAAGTATCAAAGTATCATGTACACAAAAACGTGCGTTAAGGCTGGCTGCTGCGGTCGATCTTCAGATGTTCAATCAAATTGCTAGTGTTAACCCCCAGAGACCCACTGTTGTAATATTACATCACATTTAAGTCTACAAAAATAAACCTTCCCCTTTTTTTCTTTTTAAAACCACATTTACATTGCTAATAGGTCCTATTGTTCTGTTCTGCAACACTACTGGATGGCAGAATTTATAAACAGGCCCTGTTATCTGGCCATGAAGTCATAAGACTTGGGAACCTGCCTTGGAGTACAGCACCTTGTTGTTTTGGACGGGATAAATCAAGACTCAAGTAAGTAAAATGTTAGAAATATTTTTTTCTGTCATAATTGATGTGTATGATCATGATTATTTTAGGACACCATTGAACATACTGATATTGTGAGATTTTGAGCTTGTTTTGTCTATGTTGTAATTTTACAAAAGTGGGTCAAAGGAGCAGCAAAAGTTTTGTCTGCACCTTGCATATCATATTGAGAAATTTTACTTTCCACTTGTTTGATGGTGGAAATACAAAGAGAAACATCACTGTTTATCAGTTTTTGATATTGTTGATCAGTTTTTATTGTTGTAACAATTTGAACCTATTTTACCGTTTTGATTTTAGATTTAAATTCAATGTTTTGCATTACATTAGTAATTAAATGACACATTCCAATAAGATTAAGAAAGTAATTGTGTAGGATAGAAAGGATTCTATAGCGTAATTTGAAAAATTATATATATAGTATTGGTCCTCTGCTTGGTTGCCCAAATAGCTGCTTCTGATCTTAAATTATAAAGAGGTGATAATGTTCTGGGAGGTGGGGGTGTAAGTCTGGAATGTGTGAAATATCAAGCATGTGTGAATGTTTTGTGTAGACATAGCTACTGTTAATTGGTCAAGCTTTTAATTACATGTAAAAGCCATAGTTATTTTGCAATTGCCTGGAAAATAATCAGTTGTTTTAAATTTCAGAATGCCTGAAATCAGGAAGAGCCGCCTCATGTACAGTGTGCAGGGCATTATTGAGGCCATCCAGAATGGGGACAGGGACTTGGAAATGTCAGATTCAAGTGATGATGAGGAGTATGGAAATATCAGTGAAGTGGAGAAGGAAAATAAAGTACCCAACAACCACCTTACAGCTGATGCTCCCATCCCAACAGAAACCATGAATCCACGCGCCCAGACCATGCCCCGTGACCGGTATCGCTGGCTGAAAAAGGATTTCATCAGATTTTTCTGGTCAGGATAGCACTAATGGTGTCCCCTCCCTCCGCACACCACTGGAGTACTTTCAGAAGTTTGAGGACATGATCCAGGCTCTGGCTGATAACACCAATCAGTACAGTTTTCAGAAGAATGGAACAGCCATAAACACCAACAAAAAGGAATTAGAGCAGATGATTGGCATGTATCTGAAGATGAGTATAGTCCAAATGGCTGGAGTTTGCATGTACTGGAGTCTGCACGTACTGGGAAGCAGACACACGATACAGGGGATGTTGTGATGAAGCTTGCCTCCACGCTTCCACATGGTCACAACTACAAGATCTACACAGACAACTATTTCACCAGTGTCCCATTGATTGTCAGGCTGCGTGATTGCGGAATTCATTACACTGGAACAGCCAGACAGGTACGCCTTCCCAACTGTAACCTTGAGGATGAGAAAAGCTTGAAGTAAAAAGGAGACGAAGCTTTGATGGCAGAGTGGAGGCAAATCACAACATTTGTGCTGTGAAATGGTACGACAACAGGCAGGTTACACTTGTGTCATCCTTTACTGGCCCCCAACCAGCGGAAAAGATTCAACGCTGGGACAAAACCGGCAAAAGATTTGTGGATATTGAGAGGCCTTACATCGTAGCAGCCTCTAACACATTCATCGGCGGAGTGAATTTGTTGATGCACATTCAGGTTTTTTTTTTTTCACGATTTGTACATACAGTCTGGATCCAGTGTTTTCAAATATGGCATTCATTTTTGTAATAAATTATTGTTCACAAAAATATGACTTGTGTGACTGTTATTGTAGATACACTGTTGTGTAGATACACAGACTTCTGCGGCCCTTTATAAGCAGTACAAACAAACCCTGAATTTTTCCTTACATGTGTTCAGAGTGTGAGTGATATCACTGAAATTCTGCTACCCTACAGGCCCAACGTTGCAATTTTACAACATTCCCCCAGAAAGTTACTAAAATGTCAAAATAAAAAACACTGATTTCTGCATCACATGCCTCCTAGAACAACATCTAAAAGGTTGAAACATTTTTTGCACGTTATTTCTATATTTGGGTTTCTGGGGGTTAAACGATGTACTTTCCTTTCCACCCCTCGACACCGTAGCGGTACAGATCTTACGGTCTGCCTTACTCCTGTCGTCGTCTTTTATCTTAAAATATTTCCAAATTGCTGACATTGATATTATTTAGTGGTATCGGTGCAACCCTAATATGATTTCTAGAAAGAGGGGCTGGATAATCCCTTACTCTATACAGAATAACTTAATAACCAACCAGCTAATAGCTTCTACCCATGGTGGCCCCTCAGATTTCTGTGTGGGCAGTGCGAGTCATGTAACTGAGTATGTCTTGGTGTCAAGTGGTGTTACAAAAGAGCTATAAATGTAAAACCAACCTGCGAATACCTAAGTCATCAATCCACCTAAACAGCTGTACTATAATGAAGAAAGCCAACCATGCTGTATTCCATGCCTAATTGAGTACAGCTGTAAATGCTAGTGGAACAGTTACCAATAGAAAGTGTTGTATGGCCCTACCATGGAAAAGATTTTGGATGGATTTTGTTTACTTGCCAGTTTTGGAATATGACTACACTGACACTACTGGATGTATTCATCAAACAAATAGACCAAATGATGTGAAAACCAATATGTCAGTGTAAAAATTGGCATGTACCTCTTGACCAGCAGGCAGTGCTCCTGGTGATTTCCACAGTGATGCCACAGTTGAGCTCGTCCATCGAGAGGCGGAAAACACCTTCTTTCCACTCACCTGAATGACAAGCGCCCAACACAGAGGAAATTTAACAGACCTTGAAAATTATCAATTGCCAGGGCAGGGCTCCAGACCAAAAAAAAAAAAACAGCCATTGGCTTCTAAACACAAAATATTTGGGTTGTGAGAGACGGTTGCCATTGGTGACTGAAATGAAAAAACTAGACACAAAATAAATAATCTAGTCGCATTGGTGACCATTTTAGTCGCCATCTGAAGCCCTAAAGGGTACCGCAGAATGGGTTAATAACAAAACACTAGTTTAGCATTTTCACCTTCAAGAAGGAAATGGTCTGGACAGGGTAACACACGGCAAATCCTGCTGTGGTCAAACTTAAGGGAAGCATCAGTCTCTTTAGACGTGACCCTGAACCCAAAAAAAAAAAAAAAAAAAACATTTCACAAGATTATCTTTTCCCAAAATGAGAAATTAGGATATTACTTGTATTTAGAGTGAAATTACAGGAGATCTCCAACAGTTAAGTGATTAATAATGGATTAACTCTAAGAATGTTTAGGATGTCGTCACCTTTTCTTGCAAGAATCACACCAGCCAGGCCAGACACAGAGATCACAGCAACTCTGGGGATAAATCCAGGGGGAGGATCTTTAAGAAAGTGGTAGATATCTATAAAATAACACATAACAAGAGATAAAATGAAAGTTTAAACATGTGGATTTAAGGCACAAAACACATAAATAACCTGCCTGTATGTTTCTGTCTCACCTTCTCCACCATGGTACAGGTTCACAGTTGTTACTTTGGCTGACACAAAAGCACTCTGAAAATAATAATAATGTCAAAAAATGTTACAGACTGCATGTTTTCATGAATTACTATTTTTTTCACAAACAAAATTTCACCAAGACCAAATCTACATAAATGTCAGTAACGCAGGCTCTGTGTACTAAGTTTAATTTTCTACTACCTATTACTCCACACTCAATCACTATATGGCCAAAAATAAACTAAATTACAGCATTTCTGTAATGCATATATATAACAGGTTGACCATGAAAAAGGAACATAGTTTTTGTAGTCAATTTTTTAAGACAAATTCAGCAGCTGATTTTGACCATGTAGGATTATATGATCAAAAGTACCACAAGGTTCATACTTTTATATTCTGTACATAAGACTGCAGACTTCCCCTGACTCTACCAAAACCAGTCTGCAGAGCTCCTGGCTTTTCTTCCACATAGTGAGCCTTCCCTTGTAGTTCGGTTGAGTAGATCGAGAGCTGTAAAATAAAGTGAAAAAAGAACTTGTTGAGCAAAGATGTTGAGCAACTTTGCTGAAGCAAATAAAACAGAAATAAACACTATTAATCAAAAAGTCAAGACATTCATTGGCCACTTTGGCCGAAATACACTGTATGGACGTAAGTATTGGAACACACCTGTTTTTCAGATTGGGCTAGGCCTCTTACTTCCAGTGGGGGGCAATCTTAATGCTTCAGTATACAAAGACTTTGTGGACACAGTTTGGAGAAGGCCCTTCTCTATTCCAGCATGACTGTGCCCCAGTACACACAGCAAGCTCCATAAAGACATGGATGAGTTCGGTGTGGAAGAACTTGACTGGCCCACACAGAGCCTTGACCTCAAGCCCGTCCAAAACCTTTGGGATGAACTGGAATGGAGATTGCGAGCCAGGTCGCCTCATCCAACATCAGTGCCTGAGCCCCTAAATGCTCTATAGAATGAATGGGCACAAATTCCCACAGAAATCTTGTGGGAAGCTTTTCAAGAAGAGTGGAAGTTGTTACAGCTACAAAGGGGGGGACCAACTCCATATTAAAGTCTAGGTACTTGAATGCAATGTCATTAAAGTCCCTGCTGGTGTAATGTTCAGGTGTCCCAATACTTTTGTCTTAATAGTGTACATTGAATGTCTGCCTTGCTGGTGTATAGTTAAATACTACAACCCATACATAGTCTCAGATACAAAGTTGGAAGTGAATGTGTAGAAGGTTAAAATGTCTGATTAAACTGCCTGTCTCATTCACAATTCTTCTGAAGATTGCAGTGCTGTCTAATACCTCGTGAGGAGAGAGCAGATGTTCAGTTTTGGCCTCACTCATGGCATATACCCGGATCGAGGCAAAGCCCAGAACCACTGGGACAGCCACCACTTTCACCACCTGAGGAGGAGATTTGAAAGGATTTTCAAGAGGATTTTGAGTTTTAGATCCAAAAAAGTAAAAACTGCCTGAAGCTAAATGTTGCTGTATTTTCAGCCTGCCAGTAAAGATCTACAGTTCGTAGCAGTCTCATGTTTCTAATTTACGCAGAAAACAAAAATAACAGATATTTAAGAAGAAATTTGGGAGTTACTTAAAGGGAGCCAAGTAGGCTGCTTAGCTTGTCAACCTGTGAACTGTTTTTGCCTCTAGCCAAGTCATACAAGCTAGAAACTTTTATGCATTAGGTCATCCTGAAGCTGTCAGGCTGTTATTCCGCTACTCTCTTATTTTCAGTTGGACAGAATTTCTCACCTTGGTCGACATAACACTTCATCCACTGTAGCTTTCCCACCCAATGGGCTGTTTACTTTCTTACTCTTTTACGGAGCACACTGACCACAGCCCGGCGCTTTACTGACACTCAGTGGCGGATCGAGTTCCCTGCTACAATTTTTCCTCATCCGTCTGGGTGAGTTTATACACTATGTGGACGCAAGTATTAGGACGCCTGAGCATTTTGCATCTATAACAGCCTCCACTCTTCTTGCAAGGCTTTCCTCAAAATTTTGGAGTGTTTCTGTGAGAATTTGTGCCCATTCATTCTGTAGAGCATTTATGAGCTCAGGTACTGATGCTGGACGGGAAAGCCTTTAGCATAAATATATACAAAGCTTCTTTAGCTATACAAGTTGAGAAAATTAAATAATTTACATACCAAATGAAAATAGTAACTAGAGACGTTTCAATGTAATAACAAAAAATATTATTACATTGTAAAATGAATAAATATTTAAAATATCGCTTATTATCAGTCAATGAGTGGTTTCCTTTGATTAAGATTTTAATTTGTTTTACAGTAAAATTACTATCTGATGATCTAAAGGTAAAACAACTCAGTCACTTTTGTTATAACAGTATTTATTCAATTTAAAATATATGTAAAATTCTTGTAAATATCCCAAAAAACAAAAACAACCGAACACAGTTCAAAAAAGAACATACAATTAACTGAACTATATACATGTCTGGTTGGAACACTGCATATCCACAGCTAGCTCTTTCTTTTCATCTGCAAACAAAAGAAGAAAGTTATTAGTTATAGACTCACAAGGAAGAAAAGCAACATTCATTTTTTTCGGGAAGGTTTATGAACTGAGAATTATATTGTATAATTAACAGGTATACGGAATTATAAGGTAAATGGTCGACTAAACCTGACGTATAGTCTACAGACATGTGTGATGACATTAAATAATCTCTTATTAACCGACCCACACCGTTTTTTATACTTGTTAGCATTATCGATCCAGTTGCTGGCTATCAAACTGGAAAATTAGGCTTGAATAGTACTCTCTAATCATCTCAACATACAACCAATTAACTTCTCAATCAAAAACACATTAATTTGAATTCAAACGAGGTTTGACAACAATATGTGACTTATTTTAGGAGACCTTAATGAATAAACTTTCCACTGCCACTGTCCGGTCGCTCAAGCTCATCAAGTTGCCCCAGCAGTCACGCCGAGGGACTCTTACACATGCGCAAAATCAATGCTCGTTCCGACAATTCCGGTCCGCATCTGTTTTGATTCCGTCAATATTTCTCGTTCCGCCTTCGGCAGATTAGGTCCAGGCCGGGGCCGCATCCCAGCAATAAAACGGATCTGACTGTTAACCGCAGCTGCCAGCTTGTAGCCGGACCTGGTTCGGAGACAGCTGTTGTCTGGGCTGGCTCACAATCTCCGTTCCAGTTCATCCTATAGGTGTTGGATGGGGTTTAAGTCAGGCTTCTCTTTCAAGCATTTGTTCGGTATCTCATGTACGCCTCTCCTCGCGTATCCCTCAGAAGCACATTATCACTACGCCAGCCATGATTGGCTGGCCACGCCTGGTGCACCAGGGCCAGCCCCCTATATTAACAGCTGCACGTGCCCACTGGCATTATTCAATTATCTCTTCTCGCTCAGAAACAACTCTGATACTGCCAAGGTTCTTTGCTTACTGTCCACAGAGCTGAGCTCACCACTCGCTCGCCGGGCCCGAGTCCCTTGCCAGAGGTATCTAAAAAAGATAGGCTTGTTGCCAAACAGCTGTCTTAACCAGGGTCAAAGACGAAACTGGGTTTTCAAGCTTAAAAAAAAAGAAGTATTCTACAACTTTTTTTTTTCTTTTTTGGGTAAATTGGTTTGTCTGTTGTTTAACTTTAAAATTTTCTGTGCAAAAAATAGTAATTAACATACATTTTTACTCTTGTTGCTAAACAGCGACTCATAAAATGTCATTCAGAGTAGTAAAATAGATCATTTAAAAAAATAGTGTATGGCATCAGAAAATTGAAACGAGTTACATGACTTTTTAAAATACTATACTTAGCCTCTTCATTGAAACTCCAGTTATCTCATTAATGGCAATGTGAAATCTTTAAACCATGCTCATATTCTTCCAACCAGTCAGTTTTACCCATTCGCCCTCAAGAAGTTTTTGCACCAAAGAGAAATCTGCTTAAAATACATAAATATTCAGTTTGTTGGTACATTCCTATTATTATAACAGTACATTCCTATTATTATTATAACATCATCATAATTTTTGTCAACATTATATATATATATATTATATTATACATTTTATTATTATTAATAATTATTAGTATTATAAAAGAGCTGATTACACTGAATGATAATGCCATTACAATGAATGACATTTTTGTACTTAAACATATTATACAGGCAAACAGTAAGCCACTTATATCAAACAATGACCAGGACCTACAAAGTTTATGACAGTTATTTAAAAATGTAATTGTTTAGATGAAAATCTAACTTTAAAAGTGTTTTATGGCATTTCACTGAATGACATTTGATTTCTATTTCATGTTACCACAGCAGGGCCATCAGAAGCATTTTTAATGTGAGGGGGATGCATTTTCTACGTGTGGGGGCGGGGTATGGGCGTGGGGGCGGGGTTTGGGCAGGGGCGGGGTTACTGCGTGCCTGCAAAGTCTTGTCCTTTTAGGGGGTGGGGGTGTTCGGAAACCCCTGTTGAATCTTGAATCTTGATTCTTGAATCTTTCGCGAAAGAATCCACTCCACTTAATCGATAGAAGAATACACACACCACTGGAAATCCGCTGGGGTTTGCCTCCAACGCACCGCATGCAAGTGAAGTGAATCGTCAGTGCATAGACAGGCTGCTCGGACTTCCAGTGGTGTGTGTATTCTTCTATCCATTAAGTGGAGTGGATTCTTTCACGAAAGATTCAAGATTCAACAGCGCTGAGTGAACTAATTATTTATGTTAAATGTGGGGGGTTCCAAACAAATAATTATGAAATGTGAGGGGGACACGTCCCCCTCTGATTGAATGGCCGCGACGCCCATGTACCACAGGATGAAAAGATGAAAATATCTAATATTTATGAGAGATAAACTCACCTTGTTTTATCACCTAAGGGGTCTTCAGGGGTCCTTTTGATGATGTCACAGACTGTCATGTGACTATCAGTTTTTTAAATGTTTTCAAAAGGCATATTGATCTGATGACACTGAATGACCTTTAATGAACCGAATATTTGGGACAAAGGTCCCCTGATGATTTAAATATCAAAACAAAACAATAACGCAAAGTGCTTTTAATACAACAATAGTAGCACTTATACAAATATGCCTAGAAAGTCAAATAGTAATTTTGTTTGTTATTTTATATATTTATTTAAAGATGTAATATTAATATTAAGGTTCGGCCCATTACACTGAATGACAATTTAGGACCTCATTGGATTATTTTATCCATACGTTTGCATTTATTTTTTTTCTAAATGTAACTGAAATAATAAAGTAGACAATGTATTTTAACTGTATATGTTGAAAATTTTTTTATTTCGCTTTTTTGTTAATTTAATGTATCCGGACCCCAAAAAAGGCTTGTCACATCTTTGACCCACCAGCCTTTTTCCAAACAGTGGTTACCAACAGCCAAACACGCTAGTCTCCAGACTAGAGTTAGCTGAACGAGCTCGTTAGCTGCAAAGCTATCTGAGAACTTAATGGCTTCTCCCACGAGGGAGCAAAGGCCTGGCCAGGTGTGCTCATGTGGGAATGCAATATCCGAAAGGAATACACACCCATGCTGCAACAAGTGTCTGGGGCTGAAACATACCCATGAGGTCCTAGCTCCGTAAGGAACTTGTCCTCACTGTGCTCGTCTGCTGATGAAGAGTCTTCGTCGTCGGTTAGCTCGCCATGCTAGCCTGACTGAGCATAACCCTGTGCTGACTGAGCTCCAGGTAGCCAATCTCAGGAAGCCCCTGCCTCTGCAAACGTGGACTGGGGTGAGCAGATGGATGAAATAGCCCCACTGCTAGCCTCCGACTCTTTGCACGTACCAAGCTGTGAGATGCTCGATGTGGAGTTGGATTCCCTCGACGGGTCAGACAACATCATCTCGTTCGACGACGTTGATGATTCGTTCCTGTCATCCCCACAGGCAGCAATGCCTGCAACCCCACACGACCTACGCACTGAGGGTGCCAGAGGCGATGACGTTATTGGCACAAGCCTGTTATTGGCACAAGCCTGCATGACGTGTGCAAATGCACGGCCGAAAAGCTGAACATTCCATGGCCCAATGCTCCGCCTGAGAAGCGTTTACCTTGGGAGAAAAGCACAGAGAAGCAGTTGCTCCCCTTATTCCCTGCATGCCTGAAAGAAGCTACCCTTGCCTGGTCGAAGCCGTACTCCTTCAGGAGCCATGCTGGATTGTGTAGCCATGGACAAGAGTGGGCTGTCCAAATTACCCCCAGTGGAGCCGTTGGTAGCACACCACCCCCACCCTGGCCAGACAACCCTATCAACCTCGTCTGCACCGAGCTTTCTGTCAAAGACGGACGGGTTCCAGTCCTCTATGACGGACAAGGCATACAGGTCCATAGTCCTCGGTGTGCGAGCCTTGAATGCTTCATATCATAATGGTATGTCAAGTCGAGCTCCAGGAAGAGATGTCGGGCACACCTGACCAAAAGCTGTGGGATGAGATGTGCATGGTGACCAGGGGCGTAGCACGTGGTGCTGAAATGCGATTTCACCCCCCCCACTTTTGTCAGATTAAAACCTGTTCACTTTCTCGGGACTGGTCGGCCTTTGATGGACTATTGCTCTCACCAGTTAGCGAGAAGTTGTGATTTACATATACAGGCTTGTAGCGAATAGTGAGAGGTTTCCAGGGATATATGGGAGTAGACAGTCCGCCCTCGCTCAGGGGTATGAAAGCCCAAAGGCTGGTCCCAGATCAGTGGAGCGCTCCAGCCAGACAAAGAGGTGCCCCGAGTGCTCGGACGTACAAATATGGATTGCTTTATATTGAAACAAAGCGAAATGCACACATAAGACCAAATTCAGGATATTTGAGGACATTTGAAGCCATCTGATGGGGATATTTGGCCGACAAAAGTCTAGAGAAGTGCTCGGGCCAGAGAGACGCGCATGGAGAATCGCTCGTGTTTATCTTCAAAAAAGTAAGTGTTTGGATTTTATGACACTTCGCTAAAAGTGTCATTTTGCTGGCTGGGTTGTGGTAAAACTGCGTTGGAGTTGTTTTATTACGTTTTGAGCGAGTTTTGTCAAGATTTTCTGGCTCCGTTTAGCTGTGTATTGATTCGAACTGGTCTGACTGGGCGGATGGGCGGAGTCGACTCTTTGAACTGTTTGAACTGGAGCTTTTTGAATGGGACGAATGGGAGATCAGCGGTGTTATAGCGGGTTTATTGATTTATAATTCTGTGATAAAAAATAAGGATTTCTTCAAACCAAGTGGTGTCTCTGCTTGTACGAAATGGTACTGCTTGCACTAAAAACCTTATAGAAAATTCATTTTTTATTCTTTTGAGCTCAAATTTTGAACATAAGTTGATAAGACCTGTGGCTATGGGTTTTCAGTGTCAGAATAAAAATTCTTTTGACAGGGACAATAAGGATTGCTGAATGCCATGAGCCATGGGCATTCTGGTGACACAGGAGAGAGCGCGCTGGTTAACCTTATCCAGCCTCTCTCATCGTGAAAAAGTCCAGCTCCTTGATGTTGCGGTAGACCCAAAGGGCTTGTTCGGCCCGGCTATGGCTACCATGCAACGGCGATGCGAGGAGAAAAAGAAGGAGGGCGAAGCTCTGCAGACCTGCCTACCTAGGAAAACGCCGCCACCTCCCGCTCCAACTCTGCGGCCATCCTTCACAAAGGCAGTAGCCCATCCTGTGTCAGGCTATAGGATCCCGAAGCAGCCCACGACACAGCCTAGACCTCCAGTCCAACCCAAGGCTGAGAGTGGGGGCGTGTGGACCAACAAGCCAGCTGCACCAGTGGATCAGCAGGGAAGTCAGCCAGCGCCACCTCGCCCACATTCAGGCAAGAGGGCCAAGCGGGCTACCTAGCTCACTGTCGGGGAAGGGAAAGCATGTTTGCCAGACGCATGCCCCTCCCCTACAACACGGGGGTCAGTCCCGAGAGCCTGCCGTTGTGGCTCGGAACCTAGAGTCCCAGGACAGTGTTCTGTTAAGCTCCCCCTCCACGGTGAAAAGCACAAACACACTGTTATCTATAATAAATATGCACCCATCAGTGCATCCAGGCCAAGAGCCGAGAGCACTGCACACAAAAGATTTTCTGTTGCAAAACAATCTTTAACAGTCTCATAAGCTCTCCAGCGGGGCAGATTGTTCAAATGCTCCTATTCCGCACAGGTCAGCAATGCTTTCCTCCACAAGGGGCAGCATTGTTCCACCTGTCGATGCACTTCCCACAGGGCAGTAGTGCTTCCCTCCACAAGGGGACAGCATTGTTTCATCTGTCGATGCGCTCTCTGCAGTGGGCACGCTCGCACAGCAAATACAATTCTGGCAGACGTGCATAAAATCAAAATGGCTGCTCAGAAAAATCGAAATAGGGGACAGACTGCAGTTCGCACGCTCCCCGCCTCATTTTTCAGAAATAACATACTTCCAGGCGGTAGGAGAAGTGGCGCGTTTCCTCCAATCAGAGATAACATCTCTGTTAGAGAAGAAAGTGATTCAAATAGTTCCCCCAGCACAAAGCCAGAGCGGGTTTTACTCAAGGTACTTCATCGTTCCCAAAAAGGGAGGGGGCACGAGACCTATATTGGATATAAGAGCGTTGAACAAACATCTCAGACAATACAGGTTTCGAATGCTGACACATGCGGCGCTTCTGAAGTTCGTCCAGGAGATTGGTTTACCACGCTGGACCTCGCAGACGCATACTATCATATTCGGATTCACCCCCCACACAGGAAATTTCTGAGATTTGCCTTTGAGGGGGTAATTTACGAGTACTTAGTTTTGCCTTTTGGCCTGGCACTTTTGTAAAATGTGCAGATGCTGCAATAGGACTGCTCAGAACGAAGGGCATTCGTCTGGCAATGTTTTCACATGATTGCCTTTTGGCTGCGAAATCAGAACAGGAGGCAATCGTACACACCGAATGCATCATTATGCACCTATCGCTGCTGGGGTTCAAGTTCAACTTAAAGAACAGTGTCTTGCTTCCCTCTCATTCAGTAAACTTTATCGGTCTGTCACTGGATTCCATCGCAATGAAAGTGCGATTATCTCAGGACAGAACAGAAACAATGCAAGCGGCTCTCGCACTGTTTCGCAGGGGAAAGTAAGTGAGATTAAAGGACTGTCACAGACTCCTGCGTCTGATGGCTTCAGTTCTGGTTGCTGTTCCCTTAGGAAGGAGTTTCCAATGCTGGGTAACGAAACTCAGGCTGGACCCACGTATTTACGCTCGCCGCAAAATCTCAGTCACTTCAGATTGTGCGCTGACCCTACATCAATGGAACAGACCAAATTTTCTGACACAGGGCACACCGTTGGGCACGATATGTGCCCGGTCCGTAATAACCACAGGCGCGTCTCGGTGGGGATGGGGTACCACACACGAGGGCAGATCGGTGAATGGTCAATGGAAGCCAAGCCTACGCGCAGTACATATCAATGCTCTGGAGCTAATGGCGGTTTTCCTGGCTTTGAGACATTTTCTGCCATAAGTTGAAAAATACTCGCGTTAGTCAGAACGCGCAACACAACAGTGGTAGCCTACATCAACAAACAAGGGGGCTTGCGCTCCCCTCTGTTACACAGGCTAGCACAGAGACTGATACTCTGGAGCAATGCCAACCTTCTTTCACTCAAGGCCACGCATGTGCCTGGGGTGGAAAACAGAGGGTCGGATCTACTCTCCCGGGGTCACCCCCGGTACGGAGAATGGAAATTGCATTCAGATGTTGCGAAACAGATCTGGCAACGCTATGGTCACCCGACAGTGGACTTGTACGCTTCCAGAGAAAACACTCAGTGTCCCCTGTTCTTTTCACTGAACGACACGGAACCCCCAGTTGAGAGTGGACGCACTAGCACATGCATGGCCGCGCGCTCTCCTTTACGCATTTCCCCTGTTAGTTCTAATATCCCCAATGCTAGACAGAGTGAGGAATGAAAGTCTATTCTGGTAGTGCCGAACTGGCCACAGAAACACTGGTTGGCAGACATAACGCAGATGCTTTATACACAGCCTTGGCTTCTCCTGCTGTGGAGAGACTTGCTGTCACAAGCTCAGGGAGAAATTTTCCACCCCCACCCGGAGCGGCTGGCTCTCTGGGCCTGGCCCGTGAGGGGCTACATTTGACAACATGGGGTTTACCCCAAAATGTTGTCATGACCATTCAAAGCGCTAGAGCTCCTTCCACGTGTACATTATATGATGCTAAGTGGCATGTGTTTGAGAACTGGTGTGGTGATACTGAGGAAATCCCCTTTCAGTGTTCGATAGGCACGGTGTTAAGGTTCCTACAGAGTCTACTTGATAAGGGCAAAACTTTTTCTACGGTTTTTCTATCTCAGCATGCCATGTGGGTGTCGAAGGCAAAACAATAGGACAACATCCTCTTGTCTGTTGTTTTATACGCAGTGGGTGACGCTTATGTCCTGTATCAAAGCCCTTGTCTCCGGTGTGGGACATGCCTTTGGTATTGGAAGCCTTGGTTCCTTTCGAACCACTGTCTGAAGTAGAGCTGAAGATGCTTTCGCTTAAGACAGCACTGTTTATGGCAATAGTATCAGCTAAATGTGTTGGTGATTTGCACACATTGTCAGTGCATCCATCATGTTTGCGGTTTGGAGCTGGGGATTCTAAGGTCTCGTTGCGCCCAAACACAGCTAATGTTCCTAAGGTTATGGACACATCCTGTTCGTGCCTTCCCTTGGATCTTTCTGCTTTTTACCCACCACTGTTTGCATCTGAGGAGCATCAGCGGCTGCGTGCACTGTGTCCTGTATGCGCTCTGAGAGTGTATATCCAGGACTTCATCTTTCAGAAAGGCGGATCAGCTATTTGTTTCATGGTCTGGACCTCACAAAGGGAAGCCGATTACTAAGCAACATCTTTCCCACTGGATAGTGGAAGCGATTGCTCTGGCTTATTCGGCTAATAAGGGCTTGAACCCCCAGCTGGCTTGCGTGCGCATTCCACTAGTGGAATGACCACTTCGTGGGCGTTGTTTAAAGGGGTATCGCTGCAAGAGGTTTGTGAAGACACTTCGTGGTCCTCCCCAACAATGTTTATGAGGTTCTACAGACTCGACGTTACTGTGTCTCGCATGGCTCATGTGGTTTTGAGTGTGAACTCATCAAGGGTGCAGAGCACCCAGACATGATGAAATGGTCACGTATCATCAAGGTTGGCTTGTCCGGCAATACAGGAGTAAATATATCCCATATGTGAGATACGAAACAAATGCTTGAAAGAGAACTTAAGGTGACTGCCCTTCTTGTGGTGAGCGAGAAGAGCTTGCTACCTTGAATGACGCCAGTGGGCACGAGCAGCTGTTAATATAGGGGGCTGGCCCTGGTGTGCCAGGCATGGCCAGCCAATCATGGCTGGCATAGTGATAATGTGCTTCTGAGGGATGCACGAGGGGAGGCGTACCCAAATGTGAGATACTTCACTCATGCTATCAGAGAACTGGGGTTACGGTTGTAAACTTAAGTTCTCTGTGGGCCAGTCAAGTTCTTCCACACTGAACTCATCCAACCATGTCTTTATAGACTTTGCTTTGTGCACTGGGGCACAGTCATGCTGGAATAGAAAAGGGCCTTTCCCAAACTGTGTCCACAAAGGCATGGCGTTGTCCAAAATGTCCTTCATTGAAAGTAAGAGGCCTAGCCCAAACCCCGAAAAAAGTTGTTTCCCAATACTTTTATCCATATAGTATGTTTTAATTTGGTGTTCCATTGTCAAAAACCAGACCTAAGCTTTGTTCCAACCCAAGCTCTTCTGTACATGCTACATTACTGAATACATTTCTAATTGGTGTGTTCTAATTTTTACATACTATTTAGTATGGTAGTTTGTAGTTTGGGCTTTGTGAAAAATGTGACTGCAGATGGAAATGCTAAATCTGGTGAAGGGCATCTTTTCTTATTTGAAATTAACATATTTGCACATGGTCCCTGGTAACATAAACAAAAATAAACTAAATGATGCCTGGAGTGAGAGTGAAGTTTTACATTAATATGATTTGGCTTGTGACATTTCCACTCAGAACCAAATAAGCAACCAAAGGACAGCAATGGAATTCCAATCTCCTCCTAGTGTCAGTGGGTGTCTTGGTGAGGAAAAACATTTGAGTGTATGCTGCTGGTTAAAGAGATAGAAGGAAAGTTATAGCAGATACAAGTTTCACAGTTCATACACCATGAAGCAATTCAGTAAGTGATTCATGGTGTGAAACTGTTTCTGAGTCTGATGTGTTCTGGGAGTGCAGTGCCATCTGTCTGCACTTTACACATGCATCTGATTGTTATTTACCATATGTTCTGTCCCTCTGAGTAGGGAAATCCAGATACATGAATGCCCTTCTGAAGATCATGTACACTACATGAACGAAAGTATTGGGACACATTTGTTTTTCAGGGTTTGGGCTAAGCTCCTTACTTCCAGTGAAGTGCAATCTTAATGCTTCAGCATTTGCCTGGCCCACACAGAACCCTGACCTCAACCCCATCCAACACCTTTGGGATGAACTGGAATGGAGATTGTAAGCCAGGCCTTCTCGTCCAACATCAGTGCCTGACCTCATAAATGCTCTACAATATGAATGGACACAAATTCCTGCAGAAACACTCCAAAATCTTGTGTAAAGCCTTCCAAGAAGAGTGGAAGCTGTTATAGTGGCACCAACTCCATATTACAGTCTATGTATTTAAATACAATGTCATTAAAGTCCCTGTTGGTGTGATGGTCCGGCATCAAGTGTTTCTGCAAAAATCAGTTTTTGTGATTCTGATCTCTTCAGACAGCTGTACAGGGAGGCTGGAAATGGAAAAACTGCAGTAATAACCTGAGCTTTCTCCATCTGCTGAAATACCTTGAGGTCATCATCGATGGGAAGGTCATTATGAAGCTGGTTAGTATACTCTCACGCATCTGTAGAAGTTTAGGTGCTGCTGTTCAGCTAAACATATTGATATTACATGCCAATGAAACAGCTCAAGTTTTCACTGAAAATGAGTTTTCACTTGCAGTATTGAAAACAACCGTTGTACAGTTTGCCTTGCGTTACAGCAGGGGTATCCAATGTAGTCCGCATGGGCGTGGTGTGGCTGCACATTTTCAGTCCAAACTGTTCAAAAGTCAGCTGATTCAGCTTATATAATCAGTCTATCTGTGTTTAATCATTTGAACATGTGAGCTCCCACCTTGTTGGAATGAATGAAAACCTGCAGCCACATTGACCCTTTGTACACTACCGCACTACAGCCTACAGCACACCCTCATAGATTCTGTTCTGCTTCAGTGAAAGTGATTTGGTGCCCCTTAGTGGTGTAGAAGGTGTAAGGAATTGTGTAATGTGCAACAAGCAAGGGAAATTTTTAAAAACTGTTCAGAATTACACTCAGAAGTCTTCTGAACACTTCCAACTTGCTGGGTTTCTCTAGAATGACAAATGTCACATCATAGTACTATATTAATTCAAACTTGTACTGTAGCAGCATTTGTCAGCTGCGCTAAATGTTGTCTTGTCCAGTTGTTTTGTTGCTCTTGTGTTCTTACACTTTCTCTTTTGCTATCTTTGCACTCTTTTGCTATCTTTGTGTATTTTGTCCTGTCTGCACTTATGTAGTCTGTCTTGTGATGTTTCTGTTTTTGTTCTTGTGTTGCACCGTACTGTGTATATGGCTGAAATGACAATAAACACTTTTGAAACCACTCTAAATTAATTTGAAATTAAATAAATATTCCTTAAAATACTCCTTTTTATTTTTCATAGCATCTGATAAGTTGAAAGAAACAAAAATAGTGCTACCACACTTTAAAGGTACTATAACAAAACTATGAATACATAGATTATTAAGTGCTTCATATGCTATTCTCCTGCTACATCCATTTAAAGATGACTAATTATGCTAGTAGTGGTAGTAGCCTAGTGGGTAAAATACTTGTCTGTGAACCCAATGACTACAAAGTCGCAGGTTTGAACCCCACTTTCTACTGTTATGTCCTTGAGCAAGACCCTTAACACTTAGTAGCTGTAGGGGGACTGTCCCTGTAACTAATGATTGTAAATTGCTCTGAATTAGGGTGTCTGCCAAGTGCAACTTTACCTTTACCTCTCTTCCTAAAGAAACATAGTTGGTCAGTGTATGTTCTGACAGTATTACAACATGCTCAGACAAGCATATCATGAGGTAAATTATAACAAGAGTAATACATAGAATTATATCGTCCAGCCCACATCTGTGAGACTTTTCAACTCACGGTTATCAGTCCATTTTAAAACACAGGAAGTCCGAGTCCAAGTTTCATAGTGCAGTGAATTTATTTTATTGAAGTCAAAGTTACAACTGAAGTTTACAATCTGAATTTCTGTTAATATATATTTGTATATATGAAACAAAAAGGCTACTTTAGGAAGAATAAATGTAATTTGCTCTTTTAATATTCTCTCTTCATAATATAATGTACAGAATAACAGTTGGCTAGTAGTAATATCCTTGAAAAAGAGCAATATGTTCCTTTTTTAATGTCGCAGTGCAACTTACATCTTACACACCTGTGCAATGTACTATGAGGAGTACACTCCTTTAAAAACACACAGTGGAGTCCCATCTGACTGATCTTAGAAGATTGACCAATGAATAAATACAGCGTAATAGAAAGAAATAACAGATCCTCTAAACCAGTATCATATTAAAAAGTATTAAATGTGAACGTATGTGGTACAGAAAAAAATGCTAATTTGTAGTCAGTGCTAGTCAATGCAAAGCAATGAAAAAAAAAACAACTGAAAAAAAGTGATGTGGTCGTGCTTTATGGGGCATACATATTTGTGGCCTGTTAATAATACAGTTCCCCATTGGTCAGGGATTTTGCTATTTAAAGGCTTGTAACAATGCAGTCACTTTGGCATCTCACAGTGAAAACACACTGTTTTAAAGCTACGGTCAGTATGTTTCCTCCTCTCCTTTTCTACTGTTTCATTACAGTCACTGCGATTCTCTTTGCTTAGAACTGATTTTGATTACCATTTTCCCCAATACTGTTTGCTTTAAGTGTAATGGTGTAATGTAAGCACAAAGAAAAACACACTGATTGGAGCAGTAAAGATATGAGTCCTTGGCCTACTCAGGTTAAATTTTGAGGAAGAAAATGAAAATGTTACAATTCACATTGTGATGCTGCATGTGCTGCTACGTCAGACCAAAGTCTGCAGTGTTTCCTAAACCAGTAAGATTCATAAAACAGTAAAACAAGGCCATGTGTACAGCAGAGTAGTTATGCCATTTACATTGTTGCAATGTATGTGGAGATATGTACATATTTTGGTTTATATCTCGGTTGGTTCCACCCACAGTCATTGTAAACCTGTGAACACTGCTTGGTGTCTGAGAAATTATTTGTGTAGTCTCTGTACTTGTCATTTTGGCTGGTAAAACATCAGCACACATGTATTGTTTCAACACTGGCAATTCCTGCTGAATGCAGCACTCGGTGAGTGATAAAACTCTTTTGTGCTCTTTGTAAACGATCCCGTCCACCGGCAACAAGTAAAATCTATTTTCATACAACCAGAATACAATTAAAAATTATTTTCCATTATAGGTCAGTTTCAAGCACATGCTTTGTAAGACTTCTAAACAACCGCCATTCTCAATATTATAGTCATTAACGGGCAGATGTATTCTCGCAGATCTGTATCTGTTTCTTATTGTTTTTATACGACATACTTCTCAGTAAGCTCGGTTTGACTGCTTCATAGTGTTATTAGGATATCTTGGCAAAAACAGTAAAAGATCTCATGTGGTATGTAAATCCATGGCATGTCTGATTTTTGACTGATTAAGCTCTAGAAATACTACTAGTACCAGCTAGACTGTACACTTCTCTCAATGTCTGTCTGATTTCTTAGCTGTCAAGTTTGACCCTGTGATGCAGTGACAGAAAGTGCATTCTTTGTAGTGCATCTTTACATCTATGCATAATTTCATACCCTCCTAATAATGTGCTTGTTTATGCTCACATGTACAATGGCAGCAAAACATCTGACTAAAATGACAAACCCATACCAAACAAACGAAGCAAATAAGTGATAGCAGCTGGAATAGTCCATGAACTCCAGAAAAGTCAATCCGTCTAATTCCAGGATGGGATTTTCCATCTACCTTTAAGCAACAATTAACCATTCAAGCAATGTACTGTAGTTATGTATATACCTAGTTTTATATAAACTCAGTGGACTAAAAAATTTGCCGCATGCATTGATTCTTTTATAATACTTGGTTACGTGTCCCCCTGCCTTAATAACAGCATCACCTCTGTCCGGCAAGGATAACAGCAGTCTCTTGAGGTAGTTCCTGCCCATTTTAGCCTGTTCTTACACATACAGTGTGTCCATTTCAGCCAGAGCTTGTGTGTTTCACCAACTGGGGTTGAGGTCTGGTGATTTTGTTGTTCAAAATCAAAGTGTCCGATGTGTGTTGAACCAGTCACACACAGATGTGCCCAACACACTTGCTATCTCAGAATGTAGGAGGGTCTATGTTGTGTTGTCTTTAGAAATGAAGCACAAAGTTAGTGGAAGAGTGCTTTAAACTGGACAGGAATCTTAAGACAGGTGGAATCTTAAGACTGGTGTAATCCTTACCTGACAGGATTAGCCCTGTCCCGCAATGGGGATGCGTAAGTAAGAAATGACACATGTGACAACTTTTTTACTTTTTTTGTCCGGGGAGCTTAGTTTTCTATGTTTTTCTAGAAAAAAATATCTTAGGTGATTCTGTACAAACAGAATCGAAAGATTGCATTCACGAGAATAGTTCACAGTTTAAAACAGTGGCTACTTCTAAGCAAACATGAAGACCTTTATTTCTATTATAAGGTGTTGCCTCCATGATGTACCCTTTCTCCTTCATGGAATTGATTCCAGTGAAAAGTCTGGAAAGACTGATGCTTCGATCACTCCTTGTTATGCATGCCTTGATCGCAACAATCTCTTCACTCTCTGATTTGCATTTCTAATAGTCTTAATCAGCAGTAAGGATAGTATGAAGAGAATAGAGTTATCAGAGCATAATGGGTGCAAAGTTTACTATGAAAGTACAGTGTTGTGGTGGAAACGGTCCCCTCTGTATTGCTGCTACTTTTCCTCCAGTAACACACTGCAACCTGACCAGAGATAGCAAAAGGAAAGGCTAATCTAAAAATAAGTCATCAAAACCAGTAAGGTAGTAAAAAGAACTCTCCTCAGAATGTTCTAGATTAGGTCATTCAACTGAAGGAAAAAAGCTTTCTCTTGCATGCAGTAGGCACCCTGCAAGGGCTGCTGTCGCTCATCAAAGTTTTTATATCGAGCCTCGCTTCTGCTTGCCCTCTTGGCCGTATTTACACACGTTACAGTGGTTGGTTGGTGAGTTGGTTCGAGGTCATGGCAGGAAAGACGGAAGCAGAGACGGATGGAAAAAAAGAACTGAGGCAGCAGTGGAGTGCATCCAGACTCCAATTGGGCTTTTGTCTCACACGTGGGTCTCGATGAAGGAGTGCGTGTGCGTCATGAGAGGAGCTGCCAGCGGGGAGAGATCAGCGGCCCCGTTGTTGCCTGAGCTAAACTCGCAAATGTCCAGAAAAAGGTCGTGGTGCCACTGTTTCCACTCACGGAACTTCTTAGAGGTTAGGCCTGGGTCCTCCAGCAGCTGATTGATGATGGCCAGCTCGTCCTCCTTAGCCTGAGACAGATTAGATATTTATGTTAGCAACATGTCTTTCGACATCTCACTTGTTATCCTGCACCAACATGAGCAATATCTTGTCAAAAAGTCAACCTAAGGCTCTGAACTGACTGTAAGCTTAGGCTACACTAAATCTATGTGCAGAAAGTACACCCTGAGACCCTAAATCAAATACTCAGGCTTTTACGTCAAACGATTGAGGGCTAGATGTCAAGCACAAAATGTAACTTGATGTGATTTGAATATGTGCCCACACCACGCCTAAATTTAATTATCAGTTTACCAAATATAGAACTCGTCATGCAAGCTGCACACAGCTTGTGAGCTCAAGAATTGAAAGGCTCAGTTAAACAATGCTCCTCAATAAGCCTGAGACCACACAGAAAATGGAAGTTGTTATGAAGAGATAGCGTTCTTAACAATATTCTGCACTGGTATTTTACAACCCTAGCTATGAGTTTTTGAAATGATAACACGGATTGTGCTTTCATTCTAGACCTGCAAATCCTCTTCTCACATATGTACAGCGGGTTTTGAGACAGTGTTATTCTGTTGGTAAATGTTGCTTCAGGACACATTAGAGACTTAGGCCTCTGTCTCACAGCTGTGTCTGCTGTCAACAAGACATATTTTTAGACCCTCATTTTCCTATGTTTCTATGTTTTGCATGGTCTTTCCTCAACTGCGTACAGTGCCTTACAAAAGTATTTACCCCCCAGACCTCAAACTAGCAGAGAATCTGTGGCATGACAAGAAGACTACCATACACCAACACCACGCATCTAACCTGAAGGAGCTGGAGCAGTTTTGCCTTGAGAAATGGGCAAAATTCCCAGTGGCTAGATGTGTTACTCCATACTCCAAGAGACTTGCAGCTATAATTGCAGCAAAAGGTGGCTCTGGGGTGAATACCTATGTCTTTATTATTGTTTGTGTTACTATTAAAGATCGATTGATATGGAGTGTTCAAAGTGATTAGCATGTTGAGTAAATCAAATTGTTTTGGAATGCGACAAAACAGAACGATAACAGGGATAAAAACAGGGATAAATACTTTTGCAAGGCACTGTTTGCAGGAAGAAGCAAATTTTGTATTTTACCACATACCCATCCCATAAACTGCGTGTTTAGACTCTTGAGTAAATTTTGTAAATAAGTGGTGGTCATAACACAGCCGATTTGTGATTCAACAATTATCAGCGAGTAAAAGACAGTTGGCGCACCTTTAGTGTGCTGTTCAGGATTCGGACATGGTGCAGTTTGTCATTCATGACGGGGTCACTGCAGCGCTTGAGGAAGGAACGACGCAGCTCCTGCTTCGTGGTGAGCCGTACGTCACCAAAGGCAGAGAGGTTGGCTTGTTCTAGAGTGTGATAGAGCTCCTCCAGGCCATCGACTTCCTTTCCATCATACCTCTCACCTGCTGGACACAAGAAACACAAAAAAAATCAACCTACAGTTCCACTCTCCACAGGGTTTCATATTCAGCTCCAATCCTCAAGGAACCTAATATACCAGCTTTAAACATCTAGCAAACTGTGAAGACATTCTCAATTGTGAGCTTACAGCGATGCAAGAATTAAGCAACAGTGATCTGTTTATTGCCACAAAATCACAGTCACAAGTTATTCCCCCTTTGATGTCAAGTAAAATGTAATCATCACAACAGTAGCCTTGAGACACCATTAGTAGAGTATAGTAGTCCATCAAAACATTGTAGTATTTTATGAGTTTTGCTTCTGAAAGACTTTTCATATGAATTAGCCTCAAGACAATCAGCAGAGTTCTCAACTGATCCATTTCACTTGCTGTTTGAGAAGAAGAGCAAACATAAAACAGAGCAAACATAAAACTGGTCTGTGATGGGATCTCAAGAGCTGGTTTTGAGAAACACTGGTTTTAAATATAACTGTGTATAAAGTACCTGGGTGTTTCAGTTATTTGAACTTTTTTAATCAGAAGCAGAAAACCTTTATTGATCCTGGAAGAAATTGTGTTTAGGACTTTTGGGGTACATTTAACAGTCCTCTACTGTGAATATAGATATATTATATTAAAAATACTAAGCTATATGATGCAGGAGTCCCACAGGTAATTCTACTGCAATACTCTGTAGACATATGACCATATACCCATCACATGTCTGTATAAAAGGACTAGAAAAGCTTGCTTTCTTAGTTTTGCACTTGAAGTGTAAGGTTACTGTAGCATAACGGAAGCTTATTCCTCACCACCATGCAAACTAAATCATCATGTGTTTGCTTCAAACCATGTCAAGGTCTTGAGAAATATGAAAAGCTGATTTATGACATACTGTTACCTTTAATATGGAGAGAAGAATGCTGCACAGAACCTATACTGAAGCCTGCAACTACATTGAAGCCTGAAACCTTTTGACAGCAAACATATATTTGGATATTTTGGAGCAACTAGAAAAATCCTATAAACTTTGTTTCCTGTAAATTATATTCCGACTTTTGCTTTAGGTCTGTTTATGCCCGAACTCACATAAGACTCATTCATAATAAGACTTTGTGTGTAGTGCTTAGGCCTGTCATAATTATTATATAATTGTCTGATTACAATTATTTATGCTGATTGCAGTTACCTTCCAGAGTTACAACCTTTACAATCATATGTTTACATCACAATAAACAGAATTTATTTGGATGCATTTTTTGGGCTAAGGCAGATCCATGTAAATGAAAGAAAGCACATTTGTTGAGACACCTCACGGTTCTTACAGAAACAAAACTTCTGATTTAACACCTTTGGACAAATGTTCATTTATTCGAGCTCAAGGTGGCTCTGTTGTCAGTTAGGAGCTACTAAGTATCGCAAAATAGGAAGCAGGGTAAGGAACATTTATTAGTAGGGCAAATGCCAGCTAAAATGTCATGAATGAAACAGGACAGAATGCATTGGTGCAGATATTCTGATCCTAATGTACTTCATTTGGCAACAGTTTGAAAACCTGCGCTACAGTTTGACTGACCCTCTTTGCTGTCCTCTTCATGCCTATCAGGCAACGCCTCCTCGTCTTCGCTCTTCTCTTCTCCGTGCCCCTGCAGGAGGCTCCTGGCCCTCACCTCTCGATTGCGTGGCAGGCTCTGACTACGCTGCTTGTGCGCTCTGTGGTGGACCTGGTGTCCTCTCTCCTCACTGCCCACCAGTGGAAAAGGCCCATCACGGTCCATGTGATGCCTTCGCACGGGCAGAGTGGCCTGTCGTCTGCGTTCTGGGGACAGAACCATGTGCCCTCCATGTCCAGCCTCATAGCCATGCTCACCCTCCGTTGGAACAGTCTGCAGGAAATGCAGGCCAGAGCTGGTCAGAGGTGTCTCGATCAGGTCCTGCCAAGAGCGGCGCTCTCGGTGGCTGGAGCGGCATCCTGATGAGTGGGTGCTGCTTGAGCCCCCGCCTCCACCGTCTCCGCCCCTGGAGTCTTCAGCTGAGGAGTGGGAGTAGGTGGACTCACTGGAGAAGTGGCGCCCATGCTTGGGCTCAGGGAAGGGGCTGGATGAGTTGACCTGTGGGAGAAGAGGGGAGGGAGTGGAGCGCATCAGGTTCACAGAGCTCTGCGAGCGAGGCAGTGGAGCAGCCAGTGGAGTGGCCAGAGAATCAGAGCAGTACAGCTTGTGAACCTGAGTGCAAGAGGGCAGCAGCAACAGGGCAAGAGAGGAGAGGAGAGTTGGAAGGAAAGGCAGGATAAAGCGTGTAGGACATTCAGGGGAGTGTAGGAGGACAAGGGCAGAAGGGTGACACCACATGAAAAATTTGTATTTTAGAACAGGGGTGTCAACCTCAGGCCCTGTAGGGTCCCAGCCCCACAGAGTTTTCCCTCACACTCTGAACACTCTGAATTCAACCCTTAGTGTACTAAAATAATCTCAGAACGACTTGCAATGTAAAATAAAAGTAGGTCACATGATAACAATAGGCAAATATAGCCCAGTGTTAAATTTAAAACAAGAAGCTGGCTAGGTTTTGAAATAGAATTGCACTTTCCTTGTTTTTAAAAGTCTAATTTTACACAATCTGTATAATGGGTAAGGCTGAATGGTTTTATTGTGATTTTTTTTTACCGGAGTTGTGATTTAAATGTGATTATGTTCTGTTAATGAAGCTCCTGGCCTGTTTTTACCAATCAGACAAGCACATTCATTTTTGAGACTAGAATCTTAAATGATAGTGTGCCAAACTGCCAATATTCTGTGTCATGAATTGTTTGTGATAAAAACTATACATATAACAACTGCTGTCTGTTAATCTCTAGTTAATTTCTGAGGAACACAAAGGTCCTTGTTCTCTACTTTGAATCCTGCCTCCTGATATGGCTAATAGGGCCGGCTTGATTGATTCAATAAGGTACAGTGCTTTTTTTTTTTCAGAGCAGGATGGATGGAAACCTAAACCGTAGTTAGGCTAATGTGATATAATGCTCAGTCAGGATGGCAGCAAATTAAAAAAAAAAACAAAGTTTATAAGCATAAGTGTAATACTCTTTTTTTTCCCCTTTTTTGTGAGATTCAGTGTTGACAAATACTAGGTTGATGTTGTACTGTACAACAGTGGTTTATTCATGTGTGTTTGAAATGAGAGCTTTTTTAATTAGGGCTGCAAAATATGGACAAATGTTTGTATTGTGACTATATGGCTACACACCGCCTATGTACTGCCTTTCAATGTATCAAAGGGCCCATATCTAAAGCTTCTAAATATTGATGAAGTTTCAAAATGTACCTGTATATAAATGTCAATTTGTGGAAAGTGCAGCTCAAAACAGCTTGTTTTCAAATCATAGTTTTTGTGATGTCACAAAACCAACATTCTCCTTATTCAGCCTACAGCAGTTTAGCCCTATGCTGCCTTTTTTATAAGATTCAATACAGGGCAACCAATCAGAAAAGAGATTATTTTCATATATCAGGCTTAAAGGCCCAGTAACAAAATCAGCCTGTTTAAATAAGGGATAATATATGCTGGAAAATGGTTTTAAGTATTTTTGGTACACAAACATGATGGAAAAAGTTAAATGAAAGGAAAGCGTAGAATGTGAGCTCTTTAAAACCACTTGGTAAAAAACACCTTGTGATGGGTCACCGTGAGATTGGTTAGAGGCTTATTTGCTTATTGCAGATTCTTTTTGTGATATGATGATGATTAACAAGCAATATTTTGAGCAGCCCTGTCTTCAGTTCCTGAATACAGTTGTTTGCTTGTTTAGATATTCCATCATAAAGCACAGAACGGTAATCTGAAATGCTGTTGGTTTAATTAATCAGAATTGTTTTCTCAGGAACATATTGACAGAAAGAAGTCAGAAGTCTATCAGAAATGCAAAAAGCCTCAGCCTTCAGCCTCCAGGGGGCCCCTGTGCTCTGCTTTTATGCTCCCACCAGTGTCAAAATCAAACCTACACCTTTGAGTCAGTGCTTCTGTATCAGCATTGGAAAAGTAATGTTGTACCTTCCGTGGGTAGAAGGCTTATCTTGACCCTTACTCTATTCCAGTTCTGCATGAGGACTGTTTCAGGAAATTCATTGGAAATGATGCCATCTACTGTTTAAATGTTCCACTGCAATTGTTACTCCACAAGACAGGTACTGTAATGTACAAGTTACTTCAGCTAATTAATTGCAATTGAATCTCATTCCCTAAGGAGCCTTTTAAATTGAATATTTTACTGAGCTTGGACACAACAGAACATCATCAAAACGGAATGTATTTAAGAAAAAATGAATGTTTAACTGTGCCCCTGTTTAAATTTGTTTTTGTAAAATATACCGAAGGAGTACGATGATAGGTGTCACAATGTGAAGAAGGTCCCTCCTGCTTCAGGGTCATGGAGCCATCGATATCATCTTGATCGCTTTCACTCCAGTAATCTAAAAGAGAAAGCAGCTTTTAATAGTGACTCGCACTTGCACTCACAAAGAACAAGCTCAACTAGAACAGTCTCATGTCTCAAGGGCGTGAGCGTCTAATTCTGGCCTTACCCTCATCCGGCCGTGGCACTTTGTCGTCAGGTGTGTAACCAATAGCTGCCAGCCCCAGCCTGTTCATCCATCTGAAGGGGACATAAGAGGTGAGTCCAAACTTACTGTATCCCTCTATTCCTCACAAGCGTAATTTCAGGTCACATATTTGAAGCAAAGCATTTAGTTTGGGACAGTGATGTAGTGGCGTTTGGACAGATGGGTATACAGCACTGGTGGGGAAAAAAAAGAAATAATCCTTAAGGGAAAGGGATGTTAAAGTATATGAAAACTGTGTCTAAATCTTACTTGATTTAAATTTGAAGTATGTAGCAAAAATAAATTATAGAAAAGTGAAAAAAAAGTAAATGTTTTAAAATCCAAAAACATGCAAAAACATACATCAACATGTTAGCATAGCTCAACTGAACTCAACTGAACTGCAAGAGAAAAATCTAGTTTTTTAAAGTGGTTCTTTTGAAGATCTAAATGACAATAATCAATTTCAGTAACCCCTAAGAAAAGTACAAATCTTCCAAAACAATACAATTGGTCAATTATACTGTGCCTTTACAAGGACCCCCATTCCATTATGTGCATCAGTCTGCATACTGTGAACACACATCATTTCCCCATATACTCTATGATTAAAGGACCTAAACCAAGGCCAAAATAGGCCCATCTAAATGTAGCAGTATAGTATAAGCCAATTTAAAATGTACATATTATTTAGTGCTATATCATTTTTACTATATTTTTACCAAACATTATTTAAGGGATTAAAGGATGAGAGAATCATACAGTGGATCTCAAAGGTTAATGGGTTAAGTCCTACACTACTGTATACATCTCATAGTCATGTGTGAACATACCACAGCACAGCACACAGTGTGAACGAAATTCTTTCATTCGCCAAGTGAAGCAGGGGGCTGCCACCAACGAGGGCACCCAGGGAGCAGTGTGTGGGGACGGTACCTTGTTCAAGTGGCTACAGGAAAAGGCAAGTCACACATGAAGTGTTGTGTTCATCTTGCTCTGGGTCCTACTCCAACATATAGGGCTGGATAGCGCCTCTGTTTTCTGCCATTGTCATGTGTGGTAAACGTGCAGCGTAAACATGGGATGGGTGGGGCGTGGCCAGAAACAGCTTATTTGCATAAAAGTGACAGAGCCCTTAAACGGCTCATTTTGAAAGGGACCTATTATAACTTGTTAAAAAAGAGGTATAATATGTCCCCTTTAAGTATGAAAAACTATGCATTCTATGCATTTATAATTTGTATCATTTAAAAGAAGCAACATTTAAAAGATCGTACAATCACATATTTAGTGTTTATAGATAGTCTTAATCAATTAAAGTCTCTCCCAAGGACTTTAATTGATATACACTATATGGACAAAAGTATTGGTACACATCTGTTTTTCAGGTTTTGGCTTAGGCCCCTTACTTCCAGGCAAGGGCAATCTTAATGCTTCAGCATACCATAACATTTTGGACATGGTCATGGTTCCAATTTTGTGGACACAATGTTCGGGAAAGGCCCTTTTCTATTCCAGCATCACTGACATGGTTGTATCAGTTTGGTGTGGAAGAACTTGGCTGGCCCTGACAGAACCCTGACCTCAAGCCCATCCAACACCTTTGGGATGAACTGGAACGGAGATTGCGAGCCAGGCCTTCTCGCCCATTCCCTGACCTCATAAATGCTCTACAGAATGAATGGGCACAAATTCCCTCAGAAACACTTCAAAATCTTGTGGAAAGCCTTTCAAGAAGAGCGGAAGCTGTTTTAGCTGCAAGGGGTGACCAGCTCCATATTAAAATCTTTGTATTTTATTGCAATGTCATTAAAGTCCCTGTTGGTGTAATGGTCAGGTGTCCTAATATTTTTGTCAGTGCTTAAGTAGCAGTAATAAGGGAAGGAGAACTGAACCATCATCTCTTGTATGTGTTGTTATCCATTATGTTACTTAACCACTTCTACGAATAAAATATCTATATTTCTGTGCATCAATGCCCTTTTGTAGCCAGCTATCATCCCCCAGCATTATTTTAGTTACTCTTTCCTCAAAGACCTTAGCTTATAGTTGTCCTCTTTTTTTCATGGTGTTTGTGATAAAACCTATGAAGAGAAGTAGAGTAGTATCTTTTCTTAAACGGTACAGTTATCATAAACACTAACCATAAAACAAACAGCCAGAACATGTGCTCTCTCTCCTTTCAATCTCTAGAGCATGTTTCTGCCGGAAGCAGGCTAATGCTTGTTGTGTTTTTATGGCGAGAAATCTTTTTTTTAAAAATTGTGAAACTTTAAGTGGCATCTTTGCATGCCCGCCCTCCCCAGTCCTCCATTTCCGCTACTGTTTGTGAATAAATGATCACAATCGGAGCCCTCTCTTCCAAACAGATGACAGGGGAACGGCGTATCACTTCTTTTGCATGAATTGATAATCAGCATCCATTTTTCATATGTCTCTCTGCGAACCAGAGCCTAGCCATAGATTGGCAGCATGGCTTGACGTCAAGTCGGAGAAAAGGGTCAAATGGAGGGTGGGTGACTGGGAGAAGGGGTGGGGGCAGATACAGAACTAAATCATTTACACACATCACCCCATCTGAGCTGACATCCCTCTAAATTTAGATCCCATCCTGCCCTACGTTCCTGTACTGGCAGCATGAAGAAGATATTTGACTGCCATCCTGAGTTTTCCTGCCATTACTCTTAAAAGAAAAGGGGGGCACTAAATACACCAGCCTGAAATGAGTGCAGATGTGGGACAAACGAGTTCACACGTTGATCACCAAGGTCTCGGGAGGCCATAATAATGAGGACATGGCCAAGAATAGAGCCACACAGGCCGTCTTACCAGATATCCTGTCGGCCAACCCAAAGTGAGACGGTGATGCGTTGCGGATATCTGCGTCACAAACTATGGTGACAAGCACCATGTGTCATGCATAACCTCAGCATGATTAAGGAAATGGCTGAAGGTCATTTAAATATATCAACAGGTTCAGAGTCTTGCAAAGTTATTACCTCGTCCTCATTTCAGGTCATTACCGATTGAAGGATTTGTTCATTTCATTTCAAAGCATGGCCCAAGGGCCTTCTCATGGGTGTTTCTACACTGCACAAAGTACCAGAACCTTTGGTGCCAGAAAACTGGAACTCTACTTTTCCCATTGGTGATCAGTGGCGTAATGAAGGTTCCACTTTTCTTTTTTTCTTTTTTTTTTTTGGTACCTGCTCAAAATAGGCATTAACACTATCTAACGGAACTTAATGGCGTGTTCTTCTTACAGACGATAGCTGTTGAGTCATTTATTGACTAGTATGACAGGAAATACTTAATAAAAAATAAAACAAATGAAATATTTAAAACATTACAAAAAAATAGGTATCAACAAATCAGCATATTCCAATTTGCAGACTGGTGCTCTTTTTTGCTTTTTTGCTCTTTTTTCACAAATATCAGCACCAGAATGGAAATTGGAATGATATGTTGATGTGTTGATTGTCATTTTTATGATCATTACTTTGTAAAGTAATAGTAACATACTATTTCTATTAGTACTGAACTAGTCTGCACAAAAGTGTTTTTGCTCATATTTTCATTGTGGTCAGAGAAAAACTGTTCTTGATTTTCCACATCATTTTGTGTGACTGTAGACATGTGAAGGCAGAAAGAATTATTTCTGGTCAGCACAATTAGTGTTAAGCAGTAGTAAGCAAGAAACCAGATTAGGCAGCAGTTCCCAATCTCATAAGAAAAGAAAAACTTTCCTTGACTCTTTGCCCATTTGTGAGGCTGCCAACTCTCAAGCACAAGCTGTGAGACTCGCATAAGTATGTCTAATCTCAAGGTCACATGTTACTTTCTTAGTTTTATTTCTCTCATCAAAACAACCTGCCTATAAATCTG
>JBBPCX010000032.1:19569335-19571835 GCA_037974365.1 Hydrocynus forskahlii | reverse complement strand
TTATCACAGACATGATACCAAACTATCTGGTTTTGTCTCTGGAAAGCAGGCCGAGTACCCACATTAATAATACATTTTCCATACGTTTTGCCCAAATACTTATAATCTGTCCACAAACTGCCCCATCAAAAATGAAGTCTGTGATTCTTCCTGTGTTGTTGAAAAGCTTTGGAACTTCATGGTATCAGAGGTTGAAATGGTGTCTTACCGATTCATTTCTTCCAAACAGTCTGTGGCAAAGAAGAAACTCTTGATTTTGGGGTGACAAGCTTTGAAGGCACTGGAAGAGAAGTAGGAGTTCATTTTGCAAACAGTAAAGATTTGGCAAGTCAGTAAAGTCATGCTTTTTTTTTTCAAACTTCCATTTTTACTTCTGCGACCCCTGAGCTTTTATAATGAGAGCAGGAATTTGCCGGAGACCACTAACTTTATGCAAATGAACTACTTAGTTAATTGTATGTAACTAGGTTGTAATGACATCTTACTACCAGTGATTACCATGTTTTGTTTGTAAGGGTAATTACAGGTTCTTGAAGGATTCTGTGTTCCTGTTGCTACAGCAAGCTACAGTTTCAAGCCATTAACCCGTCTTAATTGAAGATGCGTTCAAGGCATTTGGGTTTGTTCTTTTTACCTCAGTTAATTCTTGCCCGAGAATAGCTGGGATGTATGTATTTGTAAAATGTATGCATGTGGAATTCAAGCTGTTTGTTATTGAACAGTGGGAGGAAGCAAGCATCAAGGCACTTCTGCTATTTAATATACGTCCTGGACAGTATTTACATACATAATGTCTGTTAATGATGTAATATGAACAAAAAAACATGCATTCATGAGCGCGAACAGATTGAAATTTGTATTGATCAAGTCACATAACAATCTCATCCTGTCTGATTTTTGTTTAATGTTTCCAAGTGTTCTGTGTTTACCCATCTGTACACATTCTGCTGTGTTTGTGTTCATGATTGTCATTCTGTAACCCATCACATATTCTCGCTGGTCTGTTTCCTGTATTGCTCTGTTTAATTTATTGTTATTTTGTATAGTTTATCGGTTTTGTGTTACTTAATAAATCTTCGTCTGCACATGCATCCAAGTCCTCCCTCAACCTACAACACACGGCAAAAAGTATTCAAATGCTATATAAATATACATACAGAAACAAATGTATGTAAACAATCACTTTGTGAAAAATGCACCCAGTGTCATTATAAACAACATTTGGCTTTGGTTGGGTGATGGAACTTCCTCTGGATTTCTAAAATTACTGAACAACACAGCTACAGAGCCCAATCAAAAACTTTAAATACTTCTATCAGCACAGTTGAAATTGCGAGTCTAACAGCGTAACCTTGGGGAACTGAAGATGGTTTGCCATTAGGAATGGGCCAAAATTGAACAACAGTGCTACAAAGTGCCCTTTAGTTCTTACTGTTGAAAGCTTAAAGCTGTAACTGCCAACAACAGCTTTGCAATAGAGTACTAATGCTAATTTGTGAATCCCCAAAATCATTTTAATATACACTTTAAGGACAAAAGTATTAGGACACACCTGTTTGTTGGAGTTTGGGCTAGGCCCGTTACTTTCAGTGAAGGGCAATCTTAATGCTTCAGCATACCAAGACATTTTGGACAACACCATGCTTCAACTTTGGGATGAACTGGAACGGAGATTGTGAGCCAGGCCTTCTCGTCCAACATCAGTGCCTGATCTCATGAATGCTCAGCAGAATGAATGGACACAAATTCACACAGAAACTCTCCAAAAAAGAGTTTCTCTCTCCAAAAAAGAGTTGAAAACCTTATAAGAAGAGTGCAGCTTCACATTAAAGTCCTTGTATTTGCATGCAATGTCAATAAAGTCCCTGTTGATGTAATGGTCAGACGTCCCAATACTTTTGTCCATATAGTGTATTTCACAAAAGACAGTGTCTGGGTACATGTTTCCCTTGACTCTATTTTCAATCGCTGCATAAAAAAAGCATGGTGCTACCTTTGCTGTTCTTTTTGCACTGCGATAGATTGAGAAATCACATTACTCAAGGAGAAGAGGAGATTGTGCAACATAAGTATCTGCTTTTTCGACTTAATATTAAATGGAAAATGTGTAAAACACACAGAGGAGAGCATTTATAGAGTAGCAGAGAGCTGTCTATGACACCTCTTCTACTGCTCATGCAGCCTGAGGAGTGTGATCTGACCAGTCACACCACATTTAGAGCTGTGAAGAAGCTTGGCACATTAGATTGTGGTAGGCTAGGAGGAACTGAGACAGAAGCTGTAAAGAGTGGCCATGCCTTGTGAGGGATGGCCCGCCCCAGCTCTAATCATTCACTGCACGTCTTCATCAGCACTGAGGCCAGCTCTGACCCCCCTTCATTAATTCCACTGTGGCTCCCTCATTTGTTTCTGTACCTCACTGAGGTAATGTATGCTTTATATCACCCAGAGGTCGATGTATGTGTGTGTGTGTGTGTGTGTGTGTGTGTGTGTGTGTGTG
>JBBPCX010000032.1:19524758-19569235 GCA_037974365.1 Hydrocynus forskahlii | reverse complement strand
GGTAATGTATGCTTTATATCACCCAGAGGTCGATGTATGTGTGTGTGTGTGTGTGTGTGTGTGTGTGTGTGTGTGTGGTGGGTTTGGATGAGGGTGCTCCGGGGAAACCTGAAGGAGACTTACAATTTCCTTCTGCATTCAATTGCTCTGTCAATCCGGAACTCAGGCAAGCTGATGAAGCCCTCAGCCTTCTCGTCCTGCAAAAAGAGAGATCGAGAAAGAGAGAGGGGGGAGGGAAGAGAGAGGAAGAGAGAGGGAGAGAGAGAGGGAGGGAGAGAGAGAGAGAGAAAGAGAGAGAGGGAGGGAGAGGGAAAGAGAGAAAGAGAGAGTGAGACAGAGAGGGAGATAGAGAGAGAAAGGGGGAGAGAAAAAGAGAGAGAGAGGGAGATAGAGAGCGAGAGAGTGCGAGAGAGGGAGAGAGAGAGGGAGACAGAGAGAGAGAGAGAGAATGGGAGATAGAGAGAGAGAGCGGGAGATAGAGAGAGAGAGGGAGATAGAGAGAGAAAAGGCGAGAGAGAGAGGGAGATAGAGAGAGAGGGAGATAGAGAGTAAGAGAGTGAGACAGAGGGAGATAGAGAGAGAGGGAGAGAGAGGGAGATAGAGAGAGAGAGAGGGAGAGAGAGGGAGACAGGATTGTAAGAGGTTCAGTTTAGTAAAGAAAGACAGCCTTAAGATTTGAAAATGAAAGTTTTAATGAGCATGGCATTAGTGTGGAATGACAAATAGAAAAAGAGGCGGAGCTGAGGGAGGGTGTAAGGAGAGTATGACTTACGCAGTAACTAGAAAGTCAATTTGATTTTGGTGCTTATCTGACTCATTGTGCTTTATATGCATGGCCATACAGACACTGCCTGGAATACAAATTACATTCCAAAACACAAAGATGAGATCTTCTCTTCCATTTTAGGCATGTGCACGAGTAAGCAAGTACTCATATAACTTTTCCAGATATTAGTATTTGAACTGAAATCACTATTCAGGTATTTGTTTCGAGAAAAAAATGGACTGATCCAATACTATACTTTGACATGTCATGGTCATATTTTGCCATATATTCTTTTAAATTACAAACCCCATTTTGTGACACTCTAAAAATACAATAAAAACTAAAATCCGTAATTTGGTAAATGACTTGACCTTTTCACCAGCTAACTTGCCAACTGAGGAACCTTCCAGAAAGATACTTGCATAACATTTTCATTCTTGCTTTGCCTCTGTCCCAGCTTTTTTGGAGTGAGTTGCAGGCATCAGTTTCTAAATGTGTTTATGTTTACCAAACAGAATTATGTTTGTTAGTGAAAACAGTGAACATCTTTTCTTTGTACTTTCGCAGGTTCAAGTGAATGACCAAATTACAGATTTTAGTTGTTAATGGCATTCTTTGGAAAGTGTCCCAATTGTTTTAGAAAAGAGGTTTGTAATTCTATTACTTTTATATTACTTCATTGTATTTTATCTTTTGTTAAACAGAAACATATGCACTGGTGGCTGAAAAAAAATGAATTATATTTCTTTTTATTTTGTTTTTGTGTGGGTTTATGGCCCAAATACAGTTAGAATTCTTTTTTTTACATTCCTATTTCCAAGCCATCTTTCTTATCCTGTATATGTATACAAATAATAACAATCATCATCGTCATCAGTATCATCATTATCATTATGATCATCATCATCACATTATAATTATCATTATTATTATTATTGTTGTTGTTGTTGTTGTTTTTATTATTGTATTCCTAATATATCTGTGTGTAGATACAGCATGTTGAAGATTTGAGTCAAAGGACTGTGTGGATAGGGCAGTTAAAGGTAAGCTGTGAAATGAAAGAACAAGTTTTAGTAGAAACCTTTGAGTTTGCACAGTTTACATGAGTGCACAGTGCATCAAACCTAACTTGCTTTTTCTTTCCCTTTAAACACTGTGTTACACCCATGTTTGTAAAGAGTGAATGCAAGGACTTGGGCTTACATTTTGGTTGGTGTACCAGTAGAGAGAAGAATCCTTCAAAATGAACCAATATTTCTTCCACTTTTGAGTGAAGTACCCTTTGGCATCTTTCTTCTTCCATAACCAGCCTTCACAGTCTCCATGGCCCAGATCCTTACAGGAGATTTTCCTACGGCTGCCACCAGTCAAGGAACCTAACAAACAAAGATTCAAAGACAACATTTAAAAAGTAAAATACCTAATTCTGAGTAAACTTTATTGCTGAAATGATGTTAGACGTGGTGAGCAGACTACATTCACACTGCAAGCCTTAATTCTCAATTTCAAATGGATTGCTCAAATCTGATTGTTTGGTTTGGCTGTTCACACTAGTTTTTAAATATGGCCAATATCAACAGTATACTGATGCAATTCAGTTTCATTTATGCTGATGTGCAGTGAAAACCAGAATTTTTTGTGCTAATGGTAATTAGGATGAGGAGAAAGAGGGCCACATTTTTAAATATGGCTTTCTTTGGATGAATGGCTGGCACTCCTGTATGGAGGTGTGTGTAGATGCGGATTTCTTTTCTCTTTTTCTGTTCTTCTTTGGTCTATTTGGCTGTTTGTTTCGATATTCTGTCAATCACAGATCAGTCGTAATGGGACCCCTCATGGATTATCTCCATTACAGAAGCCTCACATGTATTTAGTCACTCCCGGCAGCACAGAATTTAGATCTAGAGTGAATTATGCTGTGTGAACATAGCCAACATAACAGCTTTGATGCAGTTTAATTTGCAACATACCTTTAGTTCTCTTTTTGGTTTTTGTTCTTAATGATGTATAGTGGAATGACTGGGAAAGAGAGAGAGAGAAAAATGGCATCTTGTTGGAAGCTCCATGTAGAGTTACAGTCAACAAGTCTCCATTTTTAATTATGCAATTTCAAAACAAACCTATCGTGTCCCATTATAAAGCTCTCAAAGTCTGCTTGCCTATTTAGCATTTCTTAATTTCATTTAGTGTTATTTACACTGACTGAAACTAGATTGCTGCTGGCATGGGGTCTTGGTTTTTGAGGTTAAGCCAGCAAATTCAAACAACTGATATAGGACAGAGAAGCACCCAAAGGAGCAGCTCATTTTTAATAAAGACTTTTCAGAGGGTTACTTGCAGCTTTAAAATGTTACCATCCATTAAATAGAGAATGCCCAAATAAACAATGGATTCCAAAACACTGAAGACCTACTTTTCTCATGGATGTTACTCCTTGTATTTCCATTCCAGATCCTGGATACCTGCACACATTGCAAATTGTTTAATGTTGTGTAAGATGGTTATTATAGAAGTTATAGAAGAGGTAAACATAGCAGCAGGCCAATTCTTACCTCTCTGGTTCTGCTCGCAGTGTGTCACCAGCTCTCTGTTGCTGCAGCGAGGAAAGAACAGGTCATCGTCAATCTGCTCAGAATACTATTCTGTTCTGTGAGACATCTTTTACTTGTAAGTGTAGATCTGGTAAGTGGTAAACAATGCAGTGGTTCCCTGCCTCTAAGTGTTAGAGGGAAGAAGAAAAGGTAGTAATAAGGACCTCTGCTGGGCACAGGCTGAAGAATACAAATCCTTCATTTGTCTCCACTTGACCGGCGAGACAATCACTGTGGCTCAATTACTCTTTATCAAACTTGTAGGACTCAAATGCGGGAACAGATATGTGACATAGTGTCCATACCACTTTCCCATCTGCTTGCCTGCTTTGCCACCAGCTGGGACCTCCTGAGGCGCATCCATCACAGCGAGACCCCAATTCAAACCTCATCATAATAACAGAGTATATTTGGTTCCAGGCTTTTGTGTCCTGACACAACTTTCATTACAAGCAAATGACTTCTTACTCTTAGGCCCTGAGTGCAATGTCCTGAGTGCCATGCACTTAGATTTTCGCTTCTCTCTCTCTCTCTCTCTCTCTCTCTCTCTCTCTCTCTCTCTCTCTTTCTCTCAGCCGCTCTTCCCCTTCTGTCTCACTTTCTTTGTCACATTTTGGATCTCACAGGGCTGTCTGCTGACACTGGGCCTCTGAGTACAGAGCCCTCAACTATGCCTGTCACATCTCTCCTTCTCTCCTGCAAGACTGTGTGACTGTGTGAGAGCGGCTATGTCATTTACACCTCCGACTGACAACTTGAGATGTGCGACTAAAAGTGTGGCATCATAAAAGACTAAACTCTCCAGGTTATGTGGCTCCTGTTGTGGTGGTGGTCCAGCCGAGAACACACTGCGCTCTAATGTTTTGAGCAGAGCATTTTGGAGGCGTGTAAGCGCAGCACTGAGGAACAGATGGGCACAGATGCTTTAGGCACTCTGCTGGACTTGCACTAACCCCAGCAGACATGGGCATTTGTGGGCCACGAACAATACAGGACAGCAACAGTTCGGACTTCTGAGTCCATGCGAAGGAAGCAAGGGGCAACCAAATGGATTGGGACTCCTGTTTCTTCTGTCTGACCTTACCCAAAAGTCCTCCACCAAACCTGATCCAACACAGTCGTCCATCATAACTCTCCATTCATCTATGGCTTTATAATAGAGCTTTCCTAGTCACTTCCAGTACATTGACTTCGGCTGCCTGACTCAGGTTATTATGAGAGCTTCAGTGAAATGTCACTGAAATGATTAATTCTCCTATTTAAAGCTGTGGCGCAGTGTGGCTGAGGACAGACAGGAGTGTCACGTTACTCACGTGGTAAAGTGGCACAGTGTTGTTCTCGGGCAGTGGGAAGGGCAGGCTGTCAGGAGGTGCCGCTGCATCCAGACGCACAGTGGAAGCCAGAAGAGAGGGGCTAATGGGAAAGCTGGGGCTGCTCGGATTCTTGCCCTTCTTGCGGGAGCGGCGACTGGTCTCCCGCTTGCATTCCCTAGGTGCATCCGGTTCTTCCTGGATGACCAGGATCTTGTCATCACTCATGTAGCGAAGAAGAGACGTGTCTGAATCTAAGGTTAGAAGGAATAGGCACCTATTTTGTTAGTATTTTGCTTGAAAGAGAAAGACTAGACTAGATTTTAACCCCTCCAGTTTATTTTCTTGAGAGTTATTACACTTCTGTGTGACTTCTCCGACTACTCCGACGGACCTGTATTATTAGGCAACAACTTTATTTGCCTTCTTGGCCATTAATGAATGCATCTTTATGGGAAAAAAGTCTGTTCTGCCTCTATTTCAAAAAGATGACAACCACAGAACTCCACATTGCATTTGGATTTGACTGAATTGCATCTGGACTAGATTGGATTGTTTCCAATTATTCAGCCTTTGCCTTGAATGTTACTTAATAGATGCCTTGAAATGTTCGCTCTTTAACTGAGTTTTAGCCACTTTAAGAGGTGACACAGCTAGCATAGCAGCCCAGCTCATTCAGGGACCTGGCACAGTCAACCACATAAGCCTACCAGCGCCTACTAGTTTTAGTTTTATTCACATCATGTCTGAAAAATGCTCCCACGGAGAAATGATGGCTGAATGCAGATGCAGTTGCAGTGTGGAGGAAGAGGGAGCAAGAGGAGCTAACTGGAGGAATTCCCATCACTGAGAATGTGATGCTTCCTCTTTGCTTCCCTGTGGCACCCCTTATTTAACAAATCACCTCATTAACAAACTATTTCTGGGCTGAAGTGGGTATGTTATAGCAGGAGTGCAGAACCAGGTTGAGAACATCTGTGCTAAAGCAGGCTGAGATCTAGAACACAGCAAAAATGTGCTATGTCTGTGAGCCCAGAGACATTTCTACTTTGCTACTTATACTGCTATTCTGATGAATAACCCAAATTTTAATACGGAACTAATAAGAGGTTACATCACTAATGACTTTTCTACTTTTGATAGCACAAAAGCAAATTGCACGAGGTACAAGAGAGTCTTGTCACCTTAAACTCTTTCAGAGGAGATGTAAAAAAAGATTTACAGTACTGTGCAAAAGTCAGTGGCCACACTTTCTTTTATCCCTAGTCAAAACGACCAAGTACATGTCATCAAATTATACATATACATTTAAAAGAACACAGAGGAAGGAAAAACTAAGTATAAATATGACAAGTAATTTGTACAATAAGTTACAGGCTATGTCCTCCCAACAAAATGTGTCTCTCACATTACGTTATTCTGGCAAAAGACACACATTCAGTCCTGAAAAAGACATAAACAAATCCTACCCTGTGCATCTTTACATTTCGTACTTCTGAGTGGGAGACTGCCATGCTCACAAACTATAATCAGCGCGTCCACTCCAACAGTGGAACCGCACAGTGACATGATTTCATTGACATGAGAGACAAATAAGGATAGAAAACTTTGTTCAAATGTCACCATTCTTATTTTTTTATGCAGGTATGCCCATGTCGACCATCCCTAAATCCCCCAGTGAGAATGGGACAACCTAGCAAGACCTGGTGGTCCACCAAAACCATCAGACAAACCTACATCTTTGAAATTGGGCAGTATAGTAGAGAATTTAGCTGCACTTTTGCTTCAGATCTGAAATAATCCATGTTTCTATCAATTGTTCCACATCAGTACTATGGATCTGAATGAATGTGTAGCTGTTACTAACAAAAGTAAGTAGACAAAGCATTTGCATTTGGACATATGAAATGTGGAGCATGCCTTTACTGACTGATGAGTCTAAAGTACATTTACTATTAATAACTTCTGAGACTGAACCCTGGAGGTGTTTACAAGAAGCATGGAAATACATCCCCGCAGATTTCTGCAGAAAGAAGAAAGTAAGTCTTTCAAATTAATGGCAAGAGTTTGATATTATATTTTCTTGTGGAAGCTTATGTGGCCTCTTCAGTCAATACATTTTCCTGATGCTGAAAAATGAATAACTTGCACTTGATTGGTTATTTGACTGGAAATTAAATGCATGTAAGGGTGGCCACTTTTGCATAGTAATGTACAGGTGAACCAAAAGTACTGAAGCATATGCAGGGCAGGAAAAGAGCTGATGTTTTCAAGAACAAGCTCTTTGAGTGAAGGAAAGAGAACAGGGATTGAGATAAAGGCAATGAAGGTTTAGCCTAAAGGTTCGAAAAGCTCTGGCATCTTCTGTTTATTGCACCTCTATACCACACTTTTATCGCTCTCAAGGAGAGTACATCTTTGATCATCCTCAAACCAGCCTCCTGGCACTGATGCCGGCATGATCCAAACAACAAAATCAGCACTGACTCTGTGGTTGTCTAAAACCAAAGATGATGAATGATGATGAAAAAATGTGTGCAAAACATTGGAGAATGACAGATATTCAGCCCAGACGGTAAATCTCCATTACTGTCTGGCAATCTCTAAATGAACCTGCGAAATATCCAATGCGACACTGACTTGAATTATGCAAATGTGCCACTGAATATAGATCTTGAACTCAATGAACATGGAAATTCGCTCTGAACTAGAATGTTATTGATTGGTTTGATGCTATCTCTGCTGCTAGCTAGCACACGGTGTTACTACTACTGTGCATATTTATTTTCTTTTTGGGGAGGGTGCGGATCATGAGAAATGACTTCTGACAACATGAAAGAGCACAGCATGTTTTTTATTGTATTTCGTTAACATTTAAAAAGGTTTGTATGAGGAAAAGCTCTTAGTGTCAAGTTTGCTAAAAATATCCTTTACATGGCTTTTTACCAGTAATTTGCCATTTAGTCAACACTACCGTGAACTCAAAATCAGAAAACGTATGCATTTTAATGTCTTGTTGCTAAAAATAGCACTGCGACAAATGATTTCATTTTTTGTTGTATTCGCTCTCCAATAATAGATGCCATATCTTGCCCCTGTTATTCAGAAGCAACCATAGCTCATTTCAGTTCTTTTCATTACACCCAAAAGAGAAAGGTAGATGACAGTCATTCAACCAATGCTCTCAAGTGCAAATGAGGCAAAGCAGTATGGCCGACCAAACAGAAAGAGCAATGCCTTACCGGAGGTATCCAAACAAAATCTCATTTACACCTGAATGTCTCTTTTTGTTTTGGTGGAGTGGGACTTGAATCAGTCTGTTGTGTGCAAGAGAGAATCAGGGTACTACAGGATGCCTGTGGCCACCAGAGCAGTAGAGGTGGGTGCTGTCTATTTGAGAACCCACCTCGGCTGCCCCTCTTGTACATAATGGGCTCCTTGCTTTCAGCCATCCAGTTGTACTCCGGGGGCATGGACACGGGCCTGAGATCACCTGGAAAGAAGTCCAATGAGCATGTCAAGTGGGAGAGGGTTGAGGGGGTTGAGCTTGGGGTTACAGTGTGTGCTTTTGAGGGTTGAGGGCATGAAGGTGTGAGAATTGTGCTCAGGAATGCTGGTTTTCTTTGTGAGGGGAGAAGAAGACCAAACAAGAAAAGGAAAGGAAGTTGGTGACATTAGGGCTCTTTTTTTTCATCATTGTCAGACCTTGGCCAAAGCTTTCACTTCCCTAGTCAGTAAATGAGACCTGCTAGTGGCAGATAGTTGATCATCACTGCTTATTGTTAAAGCCATGATGGAGGTTCCTAAGCCCAGCCAAGCTTGGTGCATCAGTGCAGGAATAAGGCGCAGATGAGATCTGGTCCTGTATTGTAAAGTCTCTCAGGAGATTTGCGAGTGTAGGAACAAATTTCTCCTCCTCTACTGTCAGTGACATGAGAGCAAAACTCATCCAGGCACAGCACTCCCTTGGATGCTTTGCTGGCTATAGCAATAAATGCACTCAGGAGATGGATGCAAGCACATGCAAGGTGGGCAGGAAAGCAAAGGAGACAGACTTCATTCCACTGTCAAATAAATCATGCTCTTTTTCGGCCATCAACCATCTGGACAAGTCATACCCTACTGAGTGAATATCATCATTTCAATGTCATTACCTTAAAATAGATTAATGCATTAAGCACTGAGTATGGGGTCAATAGTCGGTGCACAAAATCACTATGGAATTTAATTACTTTCATTTATTTCTTTTTACAGTTTTGACTCAATTACGTATTTCATTCTTAAAATTTACAAAGCACATATGGAAAGCTGATCCTGCTTCACTGTGAATCTACCAAAAGGATGCAGGATAAAAGCATTTTTTTTCATTATTGCTACGATGTCATTTTCAGCAATTAGAATCCTTTTATAGTAAGTCACATATTGCGAACTTTGTAAGGCTGCCATGATTCAAGTAAGAAACAGCTTCAGCAGTGTAGTACAACTCTATAGCAGAGCTGGAGGGCAGGTTTGTTTGTGTTGGAATAAGTACTGTCTGTGACTTAGGGAGATATCTTACTTGATGGTAGCTTAGCACGAAGACATGGAAAGAGATGGGCATAAAACATAAAAAAGCAGGTCTTACCATGAGTTGGTGTCTTGTCTCTCCTACGTACCCCTGTGGACCGGCCTCTGTCATACTCTGGTCCAGATGGGATGCCCTCACCCTCCATTAGTGAGTAATATTTGCCACTCTCATGGTCAAGATAGTAGCTGAGTGATTCTGAGCATTTGGAACTGGACTTGCTCATGCTGTACTTGCTGATGTCATCACAAGACATGATGCCCAGCTCATCTCTGGTATAAATAAGGAACACACAATAGCATGTTAGGAGGGGACATCTTACACTCCACCTGCAGATTACAGAAGCTTTGTTCCCTCAAAAGCAATTTTTTTCCCGGCCCTACTTGCTTGGATGTTGCCTTAAGAGTCTAAATGGTCTGCCAGAGTGACTTGCCTGGTACCATAGAGACCCGAGACTGGAGACAGGATAAAAACGTCCTGCATATTTGATCCATCTATCTTGGAAGACATGCCCATGGTGCTAGTTGGTGTGGTAGGGTCACCATTAGGACTGGTGGGGATGGGCTACAGGTATAGAAAATAAGAGAGAGAGAGTGGTTATTGTACAAATTACTTGTCATATGACCATTTTTAAGGTGACTTGAACAAACCCATGGCCACGGTTATTTTTAAAAGACCCCCCTATGACTGACGGGCATGATGAGTGTGGCACACACTTCAGAGATGAAGACACACACACTTGTCTTCATAGAGATATTCTCTGATCAAGCATGCATTATCTATTATCTAATGACATTAAAATAGAAATGCTGTAAGTCTGCCTGGATTGATCAATAAAATCTCTGGGCAGGTTGAACCCACAGTTGGGCACTATCATTGAACCTCTTTGCTGTGTTTTGGCCTGCCAATTTTTGTTGCCAAAAATGGTATGATGTAGCTTTATTTCCATTCTAATGAATGGCATGAAATGCCTCGCTCAGTGAAAGAGGCTAACCTTGGAATTCCTCTCCAATGTGACGAGTGGAGGTAGGGAGAAACTCCCGCTGCCTTAGCAACCACGCACATCCTTGGCAACTGAATAATGTGCATGAAATATCTTCAGCGGTAGCCAAGGTAGGGAGAGCAACCCCTAGTGTTTCCCAATCAGTGAACCGTTTCAGGCGGCAGCAGAACTAATGAAAGCCTTGTTTACTGCATGAGGCAAAATGACAGGCGAAAACCCAGAACAAATCTTTCTCTTGATCTTGCTGTCTTCTGTGTGAGTGTGTGTGTGTGTGTGTGTGTGTGTGTGTGTGTGTTTGTGTGTCTGTGTTCTGCCAATCAGAGATTCAAATGAAGCCTTAAAGATTTTTTATGTTTAATGTCCCTGTTCACCTTTTAAGCAGTGGAGGTCAATTTTAGGTAATGGCACTTTCTTTTGAGCTTTTTTAGGTTGTTTTTGTTCAGTTTTATTATTGTTCAAAGTGCAATTGCACCCACACAGATGGTCTACAAACAGTCTGTTCAATTCTGGGCCTTTTAGCAGTTTTACTCATAAAGACATGACAGTGCAGCGTGTCTGTTCCCATGACAACCCCTTATACTCTTCATAATCTAGATGCCCTGAAAGGTTTTTCCAAAGCTTATTGTGAGCTACACGTTCCGTTTAATTCATCCAATAGTTTTACTTGTTTTTCACAACCACATTGCTTAAACTAGGGTGAGAGTTTGCACTCAAAATGACACATTCTTCAAGTGATTCATGCTAGAGCAGTGTCATGCTAATGAGGGTGTTTCTCCATGAAGTGTGGTCTTGCAGTGCTTGAGTGCTCGAGAGAAAATAATTTTAGATGCACAAACACTCGTCAGACAGGGGATCCTGATTAAAGGAGCAGGCTGGAATCATTGCAGCCTGTTCCTAGAGCAGTAAATCCAGCCGTACAATCGTACTGAATGGAAGAACAGACTGGGGAAGAAGAAGGGTTGACTGCTCTACCGAATTATGACTCTGGCTCAGTGAAAATAGTAATTTACTAATTATAGTGACTGGCTGGCTGTCTTCATGAGCTGCATGGCTCTGATGGGGTGCAGTAGGCCCTGACAGTAAGATTACACAGTGCAACTGAGGGAGAGAGAGATAGAAAGAGGGAAGAAAGTGAAAGTAAAAAAAAGGAGGGGGCTATGGAGAGAGTCATTTCTAACACAAAGCAGCAGTGCCTGATAACTTGTATTATGTCAAAAAGTTGGTAGACACCTGTTTATCCTGTGTTTCCTCCAAAATCAAGAGTGTTAATAGATAGGTTGTCCCCCATTTGCTGCCGTAACAGCCTCTGCTCTCTTGGAACGGCCTTAAGGTTGATGTAAGAACATTGCGTCACGCATGTGAAGCAAATGTCTGTATGAGAATTACAAATTTTATTTTAGAAATGAAACGCTTCTTTAGAATAAGAGTTAAATAAAGGGTATTTTATGTCAAAAGCAGGAACCATTCAGTTTCTGCACCACTGCTGCTTTCAAACTTCCAGTGTGGTCCCTAGAAGGGCATATATACTGCTGTATATATATACAGAGTCAAATATACTGTTGTAAAATTCTGAGTGTGCTGCTGGTTTTGAAGTACATGCAACTAGGCTAAATTATTGTGTTTTAGTTATCTGATCATGGGTACGAGTTATATTAGTTACAGTGCAAGGCTCTGACCAAGAGATGTGCTCCAGAGAGCGCTTTTGTGCCAGCTCCTCAGCTCCTCAGTGCCCCCTGGTAAATCAGAGAGTGGCTAGTCACTGGCACCATATATCTCCAGGTTCTCCAGGTTCATCTCCAGGTTCTATACCGCTGGTGCCCCCATCTCCTGGTTCTACACCAACAGCACCTTACCTAATTGCCCTTCTTTCATCTCCTGGTGTTCCTCATCTCAGGTGGCCATGGCTCTGGTTTCTCACCGATGGCTGCCCAGCCTGTCGTGTTTTGTTTCCCAGCTCCACCCATGTCCTGCCTCACTGATTAGTGTAGTCACCTGTGTGTATTAGCCCTCCTCACCCAGGTGGTTCCCATTCCTATGTCAGTATAAAAAGTCCTATGTCTTTGTTCCTATTGTCGATCGACTGTGACCCTTGCGTAGTATCAGTTAAGGTTTTTTTTGTAATAGATTTTTGTAATAGATTTTGTAATAGATAATAGTTTGTAATAGATTTTCAGTCTTTGATGTTTATTAATAACTTTCCCCCTGCATGTGCATCTACAGTCCTCCTTCAACAGTCTTCTACACTGAGCATGTTAGAGATTCAGTAAATAAATCAGCTTAAAGCTTTCTTTCAGGATGTTGTGAAGCTGATAGTGCACACTAACACACAACTAGAGCTCCTCTCACCTATCATCCAGGAGCATCTATAGCATCAGCTTTAGTCAATCATTAGCAGCAGTTCCAATTAGATGTGAAAATTAAAATTGCTCTGTTGAATGGAGACCGGTTCCCCATCTAGAAGGCACTACTTATAGGAAGGCATGTTATAAATAATAAATATCAGTACATGTAACCTCAAAATAGCAAACATTTAGAGTAGTAATTATTCATCAGGAAAACAAAGCAACACACAATAATAGGAGTGCCAGATATGACTGGAGGATGTGCGGTCACTCGAGCAAATGATGCATTATTGTAATTGCATTCAGCCAAATGGGAAATAAAACATGAGATGGGAGAAAGTATCAGAGGGCACTACCTCATTAGTGGGATGCATTTCTGCAGCACTAATATTCTGCTCTCAAGTGTGAGCATAGAGCACGGATCACACAGCTTCTCATTCAAGTGCATTGACCAGGTGATCAGTGGATTCTAAAATCCCTAGCATAAATATACGGCCACCCTTCTTAGCTTCCTAGGTCAGTGAATGCTTGACATAAAAATAACATGCAGTACCCTGCCATATAAATCAGGATTAAGAATGTTCTGTGACCTACTTCCTGCATATTCTGGCTGGGACATCAGAGACTCTGATGAAAACATCCTACATTCCTTGAAGTCCTGTAAAAAAAGCCATCCTAAGCATCTAAATAATGTTCTTCCTTGAGGCCTCAACAGGCTTCCTTATTAACTGCTACTGAAGAAAGATGGTAAACTAGTTTCTACTGTGCAGAATTAGGGTACATATACCGTACTCAGATAGGTCATCTGCAACTGTGTGCGACAAAAAAAATCAGAATTCTGATGCGAATTCTCCTTTTGATGTAAACATTCAGACTGTTCAAGAGACAGAAGTAAGAGAATAAAATTCAGTGTTTCAAAAGAGTGGATCCACATGCCGCACAACCAAATAAGAACTAGGGCATAGCACTTCGCTGCCTTCTATCACTTCCATGCAAGCTGTTGTTTAAAAATGCATAATACCCTGAGTGCTTTTGGAAACGAGTTTCCAAAGACTGGAAACCAAATTCTACAAGCAGACCTGTAGTCATAGCAGTCCTAACATAGCATTGTTTATACTGTGGAGAAAAAATTTAACATTTGTAGTCAGATCGCTGATCCAGAGATCAGGAAAGTCCTCATCTATACCCTGAATGAAAGTCATTAGACCAAAAGCCAAAACTACACAGCCAGCTTGCCCATCTAAGGATTCTCTCAGTGGAGAGGAGGCACAGATTGAATTGTAAATGCCCTGAACAAAGGGCATTTAATAATCCATACACTCATGGATTTTTAGTGGAAGAAATGAAATAAGTGAGCGAGAGAGCAGAGAAAGCAAGAAGGGGAGCTCGCTGACATCAAGGCAAGCATGTTGCATGAAAATGAATTAGCCTAATGCACTTCTAAAAATAGCAGCCATGCAATCCAGGGCTCCCCAAGCTATGGGCTTCTTGTCATATGGCCCCTCCATATCAACCTCAACCTCTGTTCTGCTACAGTATCCAATTCTCTCTCTCTCTCTCTCTACATATATATATATATTGATGTTGATGCTGAGCAATGATTAAAATCGCGATTAATCGCATGGTTTTCTGTTAAACGCAAAATTAAATAATTAATTCAAAAGTACTGTATTGAGCACCTTTATTTTTAAAGTACGGCTATATGAAAAAAAGTGTGTTAACATTTGGTTTGCAAACACTAAATAAATAAGGAACTTAAATATTAATGTAATCAAATCAAATATAAAACCTTAGCCTTCATGTTTTTATCTAGTTTGTTATAGAAGAACAAGTTACACTCATAGTCCAGAGCATGGGGAGCGGAAACATTATAGCAGCTGCAAGTGGGACCAACTCCATTTTAAAGTCTATGTATCTAAATACAGTGTTATTAAAGTCTCTTTTGGGTTAATGGTCAGGCGTCCGTTTTGTCCATATTAAATGAGTAACATACATTATTGTATGTTTTAAGTAACATACAGTACAGAAGGAGCCTGAAAAGTTTTTTTTCCATTCAGTACCTCAAGACTATACATTTCTCGTACTTTTTGTATTCCATCATTGTTTAACGTTTGAGGGGTATCAAAGTCTTTTACCATCTATGTTATTTCATCCACTATACTTTGAGGCAGGTTAGCTCTACAGAACTTAGTGCGGTGTTCAGAAAGATTGTACGCTTTGCAAACATTGACTGGGATAAACAGTAATAGGGTTTAGGAAGGAGAGAATGGTTACCTGGAGGGCGAGAGGCTTCCAACGCACATTCTTGAGCAGGGCAGGGGTGGAGGTCAAGGTGTTCTGTGGCCTCTTTTTCAGAGTAAGAATGACACCATTGGGGTCCTCACGTAATGCATTAACAAGATTCTTCAGCTGCCATCCCACCTAAAGAAGCAGAGACATGATACGACAGTTAGGAACTGGAAATATTTGTCCAAATTCATTGCGACCTTACAATTCATGTCAGGTTTATTAATGTCAGGCGCAAATCTTGTGTTCTCCTGTCCCATGGTTAGGCCTTCATTTATTCCTTCTTTAGATTTTGTCTTTATTTCATTTCATCTCCTTACTTTTATTACCATAGTTTTTAATCCAGTATAACAAGGTTCTTGCAAGGGTCAATTCCTCACACGTAGAACTGTAAATTGAAATACTGTATAAAATTCCATGACATTGAAATACTGTATAAAATTCCATGTTACTTGGTATGATTCCAAATTCAGCCTGACAACTGGATAGTAAGATGGAAGGCCTCTTCTCACTCAGAGTGGTGTCTTACTATTGGATAGTATTTTAACTCTACTTAGCCACAGACTAAGCTAAGTAGAACAGCTGAATGTCTTCATTCTGAATGTGTGGAAGTGAAGCCAACATACTTCACTTCCACACCATCCACTGTGCAGAAATTTATTTACCTTGTATAGAAGATGACGACTACCCCTCTCTAACAGGGCCAATGTGACACCATTCAATGATTAACATCTCTAAATGGTTATCATTGTTTTGACTTATGTGTCATTGCTTTTCCTGACAACTGAATAAACATAAAATTAACATGATAATTTATATGTTGTCGTCGCATCTGTGTTTCTAGAGGTCATTTTGACCCCAGGCTGTTTTAGCTATATAAAACATATATGATATTTTGATTGTTTTGGATGATATTGACATCAATATAACATGCAATTTTCATGAAAATATGCATAAAACTCCTTATGCCTTAGGGTACAAACTATTTGAAATTTGTGTTAAACATTAAAATCACTGACAGGTGAAGTAAATAACATTATGTTGTTACAGTGGCACCTATCAAGGGATGGCATATACTGGGCAGAAAGTAAAACAGGAGTTCAACTAGTTGACATGTTGAAGCAGGAAAAATTGTAACATAAGGACCAGAGCCATCTTGACAAGGTCTTTGATGGCTAGTTGATTATCCATCGGAGCTTCATAGAAATGGCAGGTCTTGTGGGATGTTTCCAATATGCAATGGTTGGTAAGAGAGATGGGCATTACAAGCATCACTACTATTTGATATTTCCTGGATTTATTGGACTATTTTCCATTTGTTTACACATGCATAGACACACAAATACAATCATACACACACTCACAGTCATTGTCACATTCAACATTTTGGGTTTTTTTGTACTTCCGCAAATATTTTTCCTGTTTGTACAGTGGCATCTAATCCGACAGCACCACAGCTGTGTGTAAACTGCTGGTGTCCAACTGACCCCAAGGATAAAAATTTTAGTAAATCTGAATGTAATAAGAGAATTAAACTTTCACTTTTGAATAATGGAAACAGTAAGGTTTGTTTTTGTTTTTGTTTATAGTGACCTCTTATGTCTGCTACAAAGTTTGCCTCTGTTCTATTGATAATTGTAGTAAAAGTATACAGGCCATTGCTTTGTTATTTAGACAGGCGACTCACAGAAGTAACATTACAAAAATTCTCAAACTACAAATATTTCATGTTTGGTCTTTTTGCTCCACAAGTTACTCTACAAGTGTCAGCGTTTTATGTGGGACCATTATTCATTAGCCAACATGACGTTTATCTAGACTAAGAACTGTTTTTTTTAGAAGACACTGAATATTAATTAATATGAATTTAAAATTCCTATAATTCCTGCTGATAACAAGGTTTTTCTTTTTTACATTTTATTGATTACAACCTTCATAGGCACTATCATAAAAATTGCCACTTGTTATCACTGTTTGGTGGTGCTCAGTTTTGATTTGTATATAGACGTAGTAGACGTAGATTCTAATTTTGGAATTTTGCATTGAGTCTAGTCAGAATTTGGTCAGGTTATATTACAGCTTTTACAGCAGCCAGCTATGCAAAGGAAACGGGCACTTTAAAATGATAAAACTACAAAACCTTCTTCCTCTCAGATACTGTTAATGTGTCCTCAACTGAAGATAAAACTAAATCCTTTCAACATCAGTGCCACAAATGAAAGAAATGAGATGATGTATCCATCTCAGGACAGCCACATATGGAAAATATGGCACTTATCTAATTCAGTGAAGCGCATGTCACACATGACGAGAGGCAGATGGGGCAGCTCCAACCCTAGACCACTACTCGGTTAGACAGAAGGCTGCACGGACAGGGTCCAACTGTTCTTATAATGTATCATTATCTTTGAGCCTTTCTAGGTCATTCTGACTACAATGGTGCATTTCATCAAATTGGAACATGCATCTATTATCATCAATGCTTTTTAAACACATTCATTAGGAAAAACTAATTAAGCAGATTTTTCATCACACATGGTGCACATGATTCCCAGTGATCGCCTACACCTGTGTTTTCAAGCCCTGTTCCTGAAGGCTGACATGCACTGCACAGTTTTTCACTTTCCCTGCACAAGCTCACTCCATTAGTCTTAAAGAGGGGATGATGGGATTCAGAAAACACAAAACTACTGCAAGTGGGTCCTGTAGAATGGGAGTTAGGAAATACACACTGCTCTACACATTTTTTGTTGATGGTAGTCTTTGGCTCACATTCACATGATTTAGTTCAATAAAACAATGCATCGCACAATAATATCACCACTGATGATAAACGATAAACAGCGGGCACCTTTTAACTGGAAATGCACTGAGAACTTGCTGTAAATACCACAGATCCCATTAACTGATCATTTCAAGGGCTAAGCAATGTGACAACATTTTCACGTGTACTACAAGAAATTAAGCCTCAAATTCAAAAACCTCACATTTTTGAGAGAAATGTTTCAAGTGCGTGCAGAGCACACATCTCCATTCAAATATCTGTGGTAGTTGTGTAGTTATTCATGTAGTCAGTTATTCATGGATGTTTCTCACTGCATGAATTGTGTCCAAAATGGTGTACTACCATACTAAATATTAACAAAAATGTATGTTACAATCAAAAATGCATGCATTATAGCATTGTAGTACGTACAAGCATGAGCACAAATTATGTTTCACACTGTGCTGCACTAAATGTAATAATGATAAATATAATCATATTTCCAAGGTAGATTTCCCAGGTAGATTTCCCAGTTGGCTATTTCTCTGGTAGAAGCAACATGGGGGACTCAGTTATGTGAAACACAGATGTAGAGACCGTATGCAACATTGTCTGGGCAGCTGACCCATTGTGTTTTGCTTATACATATTCACACAGAGCAATGTTTAATGCAATTAAGCCTTTCTTCACTGAATAAACACCCCCGGCATAATGCTAATTTCCGCTTGTTTGTTGCATTAGCCTCTGGATAGTATCAGCCGTAGACACTCTGCCCACATGTAGACTGAGAGATATCTATAGGAAGCTAAGCTGGATACAACTCAGAATTTTGCCATTGGTATTCTGACTACTCACACATCCATATTTGTTCATGCAAAGGGTTTAATTTGTCTGATGCAAGTAGTCATACTAAAACAGTGATCTGTGGTCAGATTATTTGTCCTGAAAGTTGACTGTTTCTAGACACGTTATGGGGTGAAACACACCAGAAAGGCTGATTTGTGAGACTAACCCTGGTTGGTGCATCGTCAGGATTTACTCTGTGCTCTGCAGTTTCAGAGTGATGAAGCTAAATGTAAATTAGCCTGTTTGCTGTTAGCTACTAACCTGCAAGCAGGTCAGCCTGTTAAAATGTTTTGTTCATGAAAGGAATAGACAGAGTGCAGCACTTATGGCATCATACAGATATTTCAGTTAGAGGTACTAAACATCACAGCATATAAGTTAAGTTAATTCAGACGAATGCAACTGGTCCTGGTCAGATAAGTAGCTAGGATGATATATATATATAAATATATATAAATAAATGATTTTTTTTTAATCTTCCATTTTTCAGCCATAGAGCATAGTGAACAGTCACTGGTTGTTATGATGCATTTGGAAATCGCCAGGGAATCTCCAGGGAGCTTTGAGTGCTTTGGGAGGATTTTGACAATGGGACCCCTTAGAAAATGACTGGTCCATTTTTCTAACTACTGGAAGCTCTCCTAGGCACACTCGTAGTTGTGCAAGTTTCAATACAAGCTGCGTCCTAGTTTTTGTGGATTAGCCCATTGGCTAATTTGGACACTATAGAAATGTTCTTTTAAACAAAGGGTGTCATTGCACACTACATTTACGAAATGCGTGTCATTTGTGGCTGTATTGTTATATATAAATTCAGCGATGATTTGCCAGCATAAAAAAGTCATCCAATGGAAGCTGAGGTACCTCCTGCTATCCGTAATGCCATTCTTGTCTTTATCTTTAATGTACAGGGTGACACAGAAAAACAGAAACTTTTGGCAAACAAATGAACATAGAAAACATTTTTATAAAACATTTTAAGCCGTTCCACTCCTCCATTATTACTGAATGGCGTGATTGTTTACAGCTCACAGTCCCCCTTCCGTAGTGCCAACTGTACATGGCTGCCACTACGCACCTCAAAAGTTCCCGTTTTTCTGTGTCACCCTGAATATCACAGCTACAGGTATGGTGGTGGTGGCCTAGTGGATAGGATACTTGGCTCTGGACCAAGAGGTCATGGGTTCGAATCCTACCTTCAGCATACCACCACTGGGTTCCTGAGCAAGACCCTTAACCCCAAGTTGCTCGAGGGAGACTGGCCACTGTAGTTAGGGAATGGAAGCCACTTTGGATAAAAGCGTCTGATAAATGCCGTAAATGTAAATATGCACACAGTGATACTATATGCAGATAATGGTTATAGAGTGGTGCTCATGTTCTATAAGCATACAGTATACATACAATAAAATATGTATATACATACAATAAAATCTCAGCCAGCTAAATCATTTCCACTACCATACTATTACTTTGATTTTTGTCAAGAGGTGACAGTGTCTCAGAATTAATGAAATCTTTTAATTGAAGGCTAAATGATGAAGGCTCATGTCAGCATTTATTTGTCATACTTTAGTAAGTTCATAGTTAATTGAAGTGAAACAGCTGGATAGCTCAGAAGCTGCAAGAAAGTGGGCATATGGTCCATTAACTGATTATTAAAAAAAATTAAATCTGTGATTGCGGCCATCCGTTCCCATAAGTAAGAGTTTCCTTTCTCTGTATGGCTCTTAAACTGTCTGAAAGCAGTACTTCCCTCTTTCATGAAATCTGAATTATTGTCGAACAAATAAACATTAAAATTCAAGCTTCTTACTGCTTGTTTTTACCTTTAAAATGACACACTGCTCCACATGTTTTAGAGTTACTACTTTTTTAGAAGTATTATTATGTCTCTCTTATCTTAATCTGTGCTACAGCACTCACTAATCTTTGCATCCGCATATGGCCAATAATTTTGCACACAGCCCTGTTTATGCATTTATTTGAAAATAAGTTCACACTATAATCCACATAGGAAAAAACTATACAGATGGACTATTGATTCAGTCTAATTAGCCTTAACGTTGCTAAACTGGAAATGGCAGTTATTGTAAACAATGATTTTTAATTCATCAGTGTGCTTATAATCTGTTTTGTGATGATCTTGCTAGATATAGGCTGCTAAACTAAACGGGTGGTTACTGACTGTAATTTCAAAATAATATTAGTAATACTAATTACATATTCCCATTATTAGCAAGTAACATAACAGGCATTTGTAAGAGGACAAATAGGGAATAGAGAGATTGCTCAAATTCTGCATTTTTCATTTGGCGGCACTTTGACTATGGGATATGGGAAGTGTCACTGAGTGTATAAACTGGTTTCAGTTGACTCCAGGCCGTGACAGTCACTGCTCCGCTCTGACCTTGGCATTGGGGGAAAGTGATGAGGTGTCAGCTATGGCCTTTCACAAAAAACAGGCCATGAGGGGCCAGTCTGATCTCTAAAGTTCAGGCAGAGGGCAGTAGCCCATCTGAACTTCAAAATGATCAGCTGCTGCTTATTTATAGCAGCTTACCTTGGTAGTCTCCATAAGTCATTATGTAAGTTTAAAATAATTTAAAAATATTTACAGCAAGCAGAAGTTGGGTGAACAATGTGAAGAATCTTTCAGAAGTTTACTCTTTAAGGAATGTAAATCCATGTCAGTAACTTAGATTTTTTTTTAGGGTGTATTGCACTGCAAACAAGTACTAAAAGGAGCATTTTGATTCTAAAAATGATAACACGTGCTTGAGAGAGAAATGCAGCCAGAAACATATATTGACACTTAAATGATGAGGAGCAACTTAAAGCAAAAATTTCCACAGGGCCTGTTTTGTAGTTTGCTATTAGTTATGCATAATCTTCCTGTTAATGCTTGAGTCCTGTATATGTGTGTGTGTGTGTGTGTGTGTGTGTGTGTGTGTGTGTGCGCGCATGTGAGCTGCATTTCATTTTCAAAGCCATCACCTAGTTTACTCTTTTCATAATTTGCTTTGAAAAGACTGCTAAGCTGGCATGCACTGTGAAACTGAAATGCATTGTTATGGGGCAGGGAAACACCCCCCTGCAGTTTTGTACCAACCTTAATGCAACACAGCTGATCCAACCAAACAACATCTGCAGGGGCATTTGAAAATTAGAGTGTGGTACATCAGTTCAGATTAGAAATAGAGCCTACATGAGCATACAGACTCTGTAGTAGTAAGCACTATGCAGTTTGAGACAAACATGAATTCCTTCTGTACAGCAAAGAAATACTGCATCCCAAAATGCAGGCTTTAGCTTTTTGTGGTAACATAAAAGACACAGAAGATAATAATTTGTCTAAATGTTACCGTACACAGTGCAACACTGAAACCACATCAGCTTTTCTTGTTGTTCTTGAGGTGGGTGTTTACTTTGTCTAACTAATAATGTTCATATACTGCATAGATGATATGGTTAAAACAGTAAATCACTAAGGTTAACAATCTTTTACACAAGTGTAGACTCACACTTATTACTGAGTCAAGCTAATTTAGACTTTATGGACAAAAGTATTAGGACACCGGGCATTTACACCAACACCAACAGGTACTTTAATGACACTGCATTCAAATACATAGACTTTAATATGGAGTTGGTCCCCCTTTGCAGCTATAACAGCTTCCACTCGTCTTGGTCTATGTCCACAAAGTTGGAAGCATGGTGTTGTCCAGAATGTCTTGTATGCTGAAGTATTAAGATTGACACTCACTGGAAGTAAGGGGTCTAGCCCAAACCCTGGGAAACAGGTGTGTCCCAATATTTTTGTTCACATAGTGTATGTTACAAACTATTAATGTATTGAAATTTAAATGATTCACGTTTTAGCAAACATCGGACAAACATGGATGTCTCCACACTACTCTACCACTACAGGTATTGTGTGGCTTCTAAAAGTCACCCAGGCACATAATCTGACCAATATACAATATAGATATATAGATTGTACATTGTGCAGAAATGTCATGATGAATGGACTGAATGAATGAATTTTATTTTCATCCATTATTAACTTTTAGTAAAAGCTAAGAATGGTTTTACCTTCTGCCTTTTTGGAGATTCATGGTTTTGTTCTAACAGCGACAATGTATTCGTGCAGCATACAGTGTACAGAGTGCTAATTCAAAAATGAAACAAGGTTTTGAGGTAGGGCTATCCTAGAGCAGCCAACCTGAATAATTGTGAATACTTTACTTTGGGGTTTTTTTGCATTTTTCTCAGTTTTTCTCCACAGTTTAGTTATGTCCAGTTCCAGTCATTAGCTAGGACTTCCCCAGTCACACGATACCACCAACATTGGGAGCGTGAAGGCTAGCACATGCTTCCTCCAAGTTATGTGAAGCACTACTGCATCTTTTTAAACTACCATGAACACAATGGTAGCTCAGAATCAGGCTTAGAAACAGAATCAGAATCAGAATCAGAGAACTTTATTGATCCCAGAGGAAATTGCTTAGTTACAGATACCCATACTGGCTAGCATCACAATGAGTGAGGGGGATAGGGAGGGCCATCCCGATGACCTGAGAGAGAGTCGTGCCTTGGACTCTCTGCCATGGATAGCTGTGGTATTACAAGGCATAGAACTCATTCAGAATGGGTACAAATACCATGCAGCTAACCAACATTGTAATATGGTGTCTGCAGTGGGTAAGATTATGATTTGGTTAGAGGTTGGTGGCCTAACAGCATGAATAGTGCAGAGGAAGCCTTGTGGAGTGTCGAGTGTCACCTGTGTAGAGAAGCTAGAATCACTTCTCTGCCCACTACTCAGTAATAATAGCCTCATAGCATGTTTGAGGATGAAGTAGCGCAGGTGCCATGAGATAATGTACTATCGACCTCCCTCACCTTATCCTAAAGGTACTACATTTACACATGTACACACATCTCTCCTGTTTTCCTCAACAAGACAGCTGTGCATCAACAAACTGCTAATGTACCAGGTTTGTAAGAGATACACCGAATTATCATGCATTTAGGGCAGTGCTAATTGACAAAAGTGCTGTGCTTCATGAATACAAATGCATTTGTGGTCCATGTTCTTTAATGATAGTCAGTGTGTGTTTACAACAACTACAGCAACTCCAAATGGCTACAACCAATTCAAGGATAAAATGGGTCCATTTGAAGAGAAATTTGCATTTAAATGATATGATATTGGACAGGCCTGCGCTTGAAGTGGGCACATTTTCAGGTGAAATCTGTATAACTAGCCTTGTTCAAAGCTGCGCTAGTTACAAAAGTAAAGCAAAGAAAATTAACATAGTGATACAACAGATTACTAATGTTCCTATGCCAAGGATACAGAACAGAAGAGGACCATGAACTGTAACCATCTAAAATGAATTTAATCAGAAAAGAGATGGCAAGAACAATACATAAAATTCATGCTAATCGTCTTAATATGTTTTTGACCATATTTTTTGGTTTAATGTAATCCTGCTCTCTATATGTGGAGTTAGAGTTTAAACTCTGTTCCTGAACAGCTAAAAAAACAATGTTGATGCTGATCAAGTAGATGTCAGTAATGATCAACAGAAGAACATGGTCTGATATTTTACATAAAGAAATGTCTCCAGTAGCCATATAAGACATACAGCTGGACACAAATGAACACTGTAAGAGTTTCTATAACACTGTAGATTTTGATATGAACTTTTGTTGGTGTAGCTGTATTCAAGTGGGCTGCTACTGCAAAACTGCTCTTTCTGATTTAATAGTAACAAATTTGTCTAATTATTAAACATATCAGAGTGAAAAGAGTACTATTTTATCTGAAAGTTGAGAGTTAAACCCGCTCTAGAAGCTTTTTTCCCCAAGGAAAAAGATTTCTGACTGAAAATTGCTAAACAGGCCTATAGATCAGAGAATGGTAATCTTTGATATAATTGCTGCAATGGGGGATACACAAAAATAAACAATAAACAACAAAATACACAAAATGTCCTCATTTGTAGGTTAAAAGGAAATGAGGGAAAGCAAAAGTACACATGAAATTAGACATGAAAACATGTCAAGCAAATTCTGATTCTTCTGTCTTGTTTTCTCATCCTTAAGGAATCAAAGGTCCAGTTCCATGGTGAAGAGTGAGGGCAAAACAGTAATACTCACAACTGTCTGGTGATTGACCTGGATGACCTCGTCTCCAGCATGGATCTTTTTGCACTGGTCAGCAGGAGACTGGGGAAAACAGAGAGGGAGGCCAGATTAAAGAGAACACGCCTTGGTTTCCTTTCTACTTATTCCAAGCCTGCCATGATGAGTACTCCCATTACACACTCTGAACCGGCAGTGAGTCCTAGTGGGAAACGAGTTCAAAGATGGTTTTACATCTGTACTGCTCTTTGCCTTGTAGTGCTGAATTCATTTTCTGGTGTTGACAGCAGCAAAATAAAGCACTACTTACAAACTGAACTGTGTTAAAACAGTACTCCAATATTTTTCAGCCTAATTGCCATCTGCTTAATCTATATCATGTCATCAGTTACAACAGATGGTAAGTAATAAGAGAGGTCATTGGTCAGTAGCTGAATTCCATGAACAAATTCTTGAAATACGTCAATATATGAATGAAATTCAAAACTTTAACCATTCCCTGCAATGGACTGCTGACCTCTCCAGGTCTCCGCCTTTCACACTACGAGTGCTGGGATCGTCTGAAGAACCATAACCTCAACTGTCTTTTATGAGAGCCTGTTTCAGCTGGTTGTATAGGACATAACACATGACCGTGTGTTTGCCAAGACCCAAAGTCTGATGACTAAAATCTGACATTGTGGTCTGATGATGTCCTGAAACATAAACTGTTTTGTAAAGGCCTAAAATCTGCTGGCAACAGTCAGGGCATACAGTGCCCTCCTCCCAAGCCTTCCCCTGGGCATATTCAAGTAGCCTAGATCATCCGCTGCATTTCTAGCTCAGTCTCAACTATTCTAGGAACAATACATGTGATATTAATGTTATGTTCACGTGTGATGAGTGTCAGTGTCTTAATATGGCTTGCATGAAATGAATGAATAAAAGGCCGTGTTTTAAGCCACTGTTAAATTAGCTTTTACATTAACTGTGGGGCTAGTACTGCAGTGACATGAGTAATCATTACTGGCCACAGGCCTACTCTGAAAGACTGACTTACACAAATTTACAGCATAATTTACTCCTGATTGAATACTTTATGAAAGTGTCAGGCAAAAATGTGTTGATGGAATTCAACAACTGCCCAATAACTTATCCACTGTTATAAGTGCGTTTAGCGTCAACAGCATATTCTCCGCATCTGCCAAACCCAGATTCATTCATCAAACTGTCAGATAGTACAGCATGATGCATCGCCTTGGCATTGTGCATAGTGAACTTAGGCTTGTGTTCTACTGCCACTGATTGTCTTATAAGACGGAATATACATTTATTAGCAACAGATGTGGCTGAAACACCTTAAACTTAATCATTAAAAATTAGGGCTTTTAGCCACATTGCTTTAAATATATAGTTTATTTGTAGTCAGTAAAATGAATAAAGTGACAAACACACAGTAATGATTAAAATAATTTCAGATATAACAAAACCACTTAGATACTTATAGGGTGGTAGGTGTGAAAAATGTAGATTCAGTCCAGTGCAATAGAAATCAATTTTGTGTGTGTTTATATGCGCACACACGCATATGACTGAGGTGGTCCCCTTGTGAAACTCTTGAGTGCCTCTCACTCCTCTTCATGCAATGGGTTAGCAGTGGGAGACTTTCTGCCTCAGGGAAGAGGGAAACGCAAGCTGTTTAGGTGGAATCACTCTATCGCACTCAACCATCTCGCTCAGCTCCAATTAGCCAACCAATCAATCAAGAGTTGTGGCCGATGGCCAGTCTTCTTCTTATAGAACTCAACAGTAATAGTACTCAACATTAAAACTGGCTCAGTTGGCATGAGCTAATTTTCATGCAAAAAATTCCTTTAACATCAAACATCTGTGAAATTGTGCATATCTGCACTGTTCATGACATTATGATCAGCATTTGCTCAGTAGGGACCGGATAACATGAGCAAACTGAACTTTATTGCTCATTGAGTTTTCAATAACGATTAGCACTTTTGGGTGAAATACATTCCTTTAAAAAACAACCATTCTTAACTTCCCAATTTAATCCTCTCTTCTTTCCATAGCCTTGCCCCTCCATTATTAAGTAACCAGTGTGCTTTTACACTAATCTCTTCGCACCAGCCTTCCTGTGCCGATTAAACTGTCAGCCTGAAGAGACCACTCTGGTGGTGCCAGTAAGGGTGCCAGGCACTCTTTTACAGTCTCCTCTCACAAGTGATGCCATCAGGCTTTATACGCACACGCACTTACTCACACATTCACTAGGCCCATTAAAATACCCGCAAAAGACTCGCATGCTTCCCTGGCACTCACACCACCATTGCAAGGCTGGAACTCGTCCCTGGATGTGCCTGCTGTGTACCAACTAGTCATGGATGTGTGGCAGCACCTGTCTCTGGCAGGCCCCATCTGGCTTTTGTGGGTTTAATAAGGGAAGCTGATGTAGGGGGAAATAAGCGGTGCACACCAAACTAGACCACAGAGGGACAGCTGATCCTGTGATGATGCACGATGACCTCAAACTATGGAGCAATCAGGGTTCATCAATGTGGTCACTTTAGCCTATATCTGGCTGAAGGCCAGTTTGTCTCTGTCGAGATCAAAAATAAACCTGACATCATCGTCTACTTGGATGGCCTTGAGGAAGAAGCAGCAGAGGCACTGGATTCAAAACAGAGTAATATCTGTTTCAAAACTTGCATAGATCCTCGTTTAACCCAGCATTCCGAGCCAGAATCCAGACAAGTTAGTTTAAATAAATGAAACTGATGGGATTGCACAAAAATATGAAAAACAGTTAAGCATTGTTGATAAAATATTGATTGTCTAGTTTTTAATGAACATTATATTGATAGGAGTGAATATTATAGTTTTTGTCTGTGTTTTAGAAAGTCTCTAAGCAGTCTCTGTTACACTGACGGGGTGTTTTTCTCTGCATTTGTTGGTAAAATGCATGGGCTATTGTGGCTTATTGATTGCTTTAATACTACAGCTCTGCTGCCTCTTTGAGTGATCACACAAACCCACAAGCATTTGTTCTTTTAATGTGTGCTAAGCCTCATGTTTCTTTAACCATAAAGCAAAACACAAAAGACAACAAATAAACTGTACTGAGGCCACCGCGAGCGATGGATGGACCCAGCAACTTGAAAGGTGGTTTAAGTTATTTGTATTTTTGAGGACACTTTAGATTGTCTGAGTTTGTTTGACACGTTCACAAATGTGCAGGAAACCATGACTGTGTCCACTTGAAACACTGAAACAGTACATACTGTATGGAAATCCTATTTACATTTACATTTAAAATATGATTTTCATAGTAACATATGAGACATCGCCCAGCTCTGTATTCAAAATTCTATGGATGGCTTCACAAATGAATTACAGACAAGAAAAAAAAAAACTCTGTTACTGAGAGGTATGTATACTTACTTAGTTTATTTTAAGAGTTTTATCCAATGCTAATGGTAGTAATGATGAGATCTACCAACAGATGCAAAGCTGATATTTTGTATGACTGCATATTCAAAGAATAGATAACATAGACCAACTAGATTTCAGAATAAGAAAATCATCTTTGCAAGGGCAAAGTGCAGCACTGTGAAAGTACTATTGAAAATGGTCGTATAGTTTAAATATATACTGTTGGACAGGGTCAAAATGGCATTCTTGACCCAGTAGTTATGAAACGTCTGCATCAACCCACCCAATCTTCTGTTTATAACTGGAACTACGGGCTCAGTCCCTGATGTTGGTGCACATGAAATAAAGCATTTTCATATAAGTGACTGTATCTGCTTATTAATTGTAGAAGCTCTCAGGATTACCACTTACCACAGGTTCTGGTTAACTTCCATAGTGCTAATTTGACCATACTAGTTTTCAATGATGGATATTACTTTTTGGTGGAATATTCTTCCAGAAGAGGAACAAAAAAGCTCCCTGCTTTTGGTAACTACACCAAATGTCTTCTCTGCTGATGCCTCCTTTCACATTTGTCCCAGTCCTTTGCTGGAAAGGCCAGAATTGCAGAGGACATCCTCAACTAAGGATTTAAAACTTCAAAGTTGGATGAAAGTTATCATCTTGTCCTTTCCCTCAGCTAACATGAGCCTGAAGTAAAGTTTATCATAATGAAGTCCTAACAAAGGCTGAGTTCACCCCACCAAGACATGGGTAGACATGAAACCCTCTGCCTGTGCAAACGTGAGGAGAAGGGAGGCCACAGTGGATGTGTCACAAGAGGTGCAGGCATGCCCTCGGCCCCGCATGTGTTGTTTTCTCACATTGCAAGGGCAGCGCTTAATCTTTCATGAGCTGCCTCCTGAGTGCCACTGTCAGCAGCAAGCATACCCCCCCACCCCCCGCTTTCCCTCTCTGTCGGAGACCCATTCACTTACATTTTCCGTGGTGCCCGTGATCACGTGAAGCCCGTCATATGTTGACTTGATGTACATCCCCTGAAGATGGTTGCATTGATGGGGGGTAGATGTGAAGCGAGAGATGCAAGTTGTGTTACACAAAATACAATAAAAGTGAACAATATAAAGCACGATATAATATAATACATAAGGCACAAATATATTATAGCATCCGAATGGACATATTCGAAAGTAAAAAGGTGTAGAAGACTGATAGCACTAGAAAGTCTCTTGTCAGTTTATGTCCCTGATCAAATGAAGCAGAATTCATCTGATCACGCCCCCACCAATGTAGACAGTACTGTGGTTTTGTCTTACACTTCATTGTAATGCAGTTCTTTTAGAATGTTGTAATGTTGACAGGGATTTAAGTCGCACAGGGAACATCTGAGATTAAGTGTGATTAGTATTAATTCTGACGTACCAGGCCTTCGCTGGGCATTATGTTGGTCAGGTGCACCACCTCCAAGTGAGCAGACTGGGACACGAGCGAGTCAGAGGACAGTGAGATGATGTGGTCGCATATTCCAGACAATGTTTTACACTGCCGAAAAGAGGACAGCGAGAGAGAAAGATAGAGGAGAGACAATTTCACAAAGTTAAAATAACATGGACCTGCTTTCTGTGATATTGGTCTGGTTCTAGATGAGCAAGCCCGGGCATGTAGAGTTGTATACAAGACCCTTTTCTTCCCAGTGCTTTTGCCAGTACAATACTGTATCTATTTATTTATTTAATACTTTTCTTTCTTTCTTTCTTTCATTCTTTCTCTCTTTCACAGATGGTTGTCCAACTATGTAAAGTGGTGTCAGTACATAACAAAATGGCAAAACCTTGAATACATTATATGCTGCATGCTGTCAGTGTGTATATGTCAAGCATTCTACAATCGGTTCAAATGTGCCATGTTTTGACACTATTCTTTTTTTTTAAATAATCAGTTGCTCAAGAAAAAAATGCTCAAGAAGAAAATGAATATATGTGTCGGAAACATTTCTGCTGGAGGAAGCAATAAAAGTAGAGCGGATGACAGTTCATTTGGAGTACATCTTTGGTCCGTACTGAGCTCATACTTTAAACAAACTCCACTTGAGTTCATTTGGAAACTGACCAATTAATTTGACATTCTCAGGGGATCTTTGTCCACTTCCTTGGTGTGCCCTGGGGCATGAACGGTAGCATCCTCACAAACCACACTAATAGAGCAACCGCACTACAATTTAAACCAAACCTGCCAAGTGTTAACATGTCCTATTTGTGGATAGGAATTGACTGTTCTAAACCTATGCAGCAGAGAGAGATTAGGTTGAAACATGCTACAGTAGTTCTTTAAAGTCAAAATAATCAAAGGACTATGTCAGCCAACTGTTTGTGAGATGAAGCTGCAAACCCTATTTATTTATTTATTTATTTATTTATTCACTTGCATCATCAGGCAACAAAGCTTGCATGAAATTATCTCCTAATCTGACCTGATTTTTAACGAGCAATTACAGGATTAAAGCTCTCTGCAGTGTGCAGCGAGTCGACACCCTTCAAAGGCGCACTCAAGCAGCTCTTCACCAGCATTTAACATCCTGCGCTGGCAATTATCAACTAGATGTTGTCACTTCTTTGTGAGTTATGAATTTGTATGGAAAGTGTTTATACCTTACACAAGAAATCCCTTAGACCTTCAAACAGATGCTATCTGAACTGTCCAGTTGTTGGTTGATTTGCTGATTTTTAAGTTTTTGTATTATAATTTTGCTTGGAAGCTCATTGGCTGACCCTCAGCTGGTTGCTTGTTCATACAATGTTGTGTGGCTTTTCTACATTAAGGAAAACAAGAACAAATGAAATAAGCATACATGTTCAGAGTCTTTAATATTTCAAGGTCTTCTTCCCCAGCACTGATACTGAAGCAGTGAAAAAAGCCCTGTAGATGCCAGGTGCAAAACATTGCATACTGCTGGTCAAATTACATGTTCTTTTTAAATAAAGTGAAAACACAGTCATTTAAAAGAACAATTTCAGCATATTACAAATAGGAAAAAAAACTGAACATAAAATGTGTCCTGTGCACATGTAATCGGATATGTTTTATGTTTTTCCACTGTGTGCAATTTTGCAAATTCTAATATATTCAAAATATTTACATGCATTTTCTGTTGAAGATGTGTACATATTTTCACTTAGAACAACATTTAGCCAGGGGTATGCTAAGTTTTGCGCTCAAATGACTAAAATAAAGCAAAAAGACTGTGTTGCTTCAATAAAATGCAGAGGGCGGTCAGTTTTACATCCTAAGTGTTTGTTTGGTCAGTGCATCTGTTTGCATATTAGGTGTATTTTTATTGTCATTATCTGTTTTTAATCTTACCCTGCTCTACCTATCCTTTTGTATCCTTCCTCATATTATTTAGCCAAGTGCCTAACCTCCCTAACCTGGCTGTCTCATAGATGCTGAGAAAGAGAAGTGTGTGAGTGCATTTTCTTTTATGATGTGCCATTTACTTTGTTCAAGAACTGCAAATATCTTAGCAGTTTCTCAGGGTACATGATCCAGGGTCCCTGTGCTGTGTGGAAGATGAAAAAATGGACATCCACACTCCTGGACATCCACACAAATCCACAAACATTAGATACATTGGGCAAATCTGTTTTAAATAACTGTTTGTGGTGGTTATCTAGTTGGGACAAGCAAGCATTTATGTCAGGAGGTGAGGTAAACTGTGATAAATGTTTCTATAATGTACTTTTATGCTTTTTTGAGCATACTGTGAATAGACACCTGGGGGTTGCTGGAACCCGTTAGAAAAACCACGGGTTTTGAGGACAGTGCTAAGTTTTCAGACAAATGGTAAGTAGTCATCCTCATATCTATTATCAGTGTTGCTTATTGCTTGCATTTGTCATTCTGTCAAAGCATGGACTAGAAAAGAGTTATTTCAGTAAAGACATTATACAAGCTTGATAATAATTTTCATGTCTTATATTGTATTAGCAGTCCACTCACTGCGGGTATGGAGTGTTGCACAGGTAGAGCCCATCACCAAGGTTTGCACACACCCACTGGCCCCACACCCAGTCTTGTGTATAAGCATACCTCCAGCACTGTCTGTGACATTGTATGCTGTAGCTGATTGAAGATTAGACAGGTTTGAAACTGTAACAAAACTACAACTAAACTAAAATTAGCTTCATTACGGAACAAAAGACACTTCTTCTTTAATAGTGCAGTTTCACTATTGTGTGTGTGTTGGGGTGTGTGTGTGTGTGTGTGTGTGTGTGTGTGTGTGTGTGTCATTTGCCCCCCTGCGCGCCCCCACAGCTGCCTGTAAAACTGGATCCTTTATGCCAATGTTTTATTAGAATTAGTGTTTGCTGCTTCAAATGCAGGTGCTTTCTGGTCGTCCACCTCTGCATGTGTTATATTGGCGCTTTTGTTGTGTTTGTTTGTGCCTTTCGTCACTGAGGGTCCAGTGGGTTTTGTTTACCTCCACTGGCTTTACAACGGCCTCTTTACTCTTGTGATTAACTACTGAGCCTTCTATTATAAGAGGTAACTGTGTAAGCGTGTGTTGCCAGTAAAAGAGCAATTGCCATGTCCACAGTGCTTCATGATCATGCCTCTTCCCTTTTATGACCCTTCATAAGTATGCAAGATGGACAAAAAAAGAAGGCTGGGTGGATGGGGAGGACAGTACATGAACTTTCCTGTCAAAGACAGTCAATTCTTATTGACTTGTTGAATTAATATATTTATGCTGTTTAGTTTGGGGCCAAACTGTGATGGCTAGACAACTAGTTCAGAACAACTCCAAAATGACAGGTCTTGCAGGGTATCCTATGTATGCAATAGTTAAATGGCTTCCTGCTCCCTACACTATGTAGGAATTAAAATACAGGCTTCTGTACTCACAGTGTATACAGTAACCCCCCCTCCCCCTTTATGGAGGTCAGGAGTTGCGGAATCAGTCTAACACAGATTTTTTCTGAGAACCTAACTGATAATTGTTCGTGGAAATCCCCACAATAACACGCAAACTGTAAATATTATCTGCATTTTTCTTTGCTTTTTCACGGCAATAGGGTTTTTTGTCCGCATTTTACTTCTAAATTATTAAGAAAAATATAATTTTTTAATTTTGTAACATTAATATTAATGTAAAGTCAGCTACATTTCCATATAAAATATAACTGTATAAATGTTTTTGTGCTGTCCAGAGAACACAAAGAAAGTGCGTCTTGGGATGGTTAAATACTGCTGTACTCAGAGGCGGGAGGTTTGAAAGTAGAACGTTATTTATTTCTCCTTGCTGCTGATTGGCTGCTACAGTTTGATGCACCTGTGGCAGCGGTAGTGCACAATTTCTATATATTAATAAAACATTAGTTATTGATGAGTGGAAGGATAGTATCGGATTGGTATCAATATCAGCAGATACTTAAAGCTGCAGAATTAGTATCAGTATTGGACATGGGCAGGTTTTGACCTGGTGGTTGCCTCTGTAATCAGAAGGTTGTGGGTTCGATTCCCAGGACTACCAATGGCACTGAGGCACCCTTGAGCAAGGTACCTTCCCCACACACTGCTCTCTGGGCAGCCCATTGTGAATGAGGACTCAAGGAATTTCCTCTGCTCCCAATATAGTATATACAGTTAAAAAAAAAAAATAGAAAGTGGTAACATGCCATCACTAGTTAGTGCCTACCAAAATTGGTCCAAGGAAGGAAAACCAGTGACAGGGTCATGCTAGTAACATACCATCTAGCTAAACATTGCAGCACTGCAAAAGATGCTCAGGGATGGTTTGAGAAACATGACAAAGAGATTAAGGTGCGGATTTGGCCTCCAAATACGCCAGAGCGGACAGAGGATCTGCTGCTAACTGAGGCCAGAGTGAATGAAGGATCTGCTGATAGTGTCTTGGTGTCAGGGACAGTCTTCACTGGTCCCACCCGTTCTTACAACACATGCTAAATACACACATTATACATTCTAAACATATTTACACATATATTCTAATGACAGAATTCCTTCTCCAGGAACTTAATTAAATGAAGCTTAATCATATACAAATTCTACACAATTTCTATTTATTATATATTTTGTTTATTCTGTTGAAGTGCACACTTTTGCATGTGACTATACATACATTGCAGACACCTCAGCACACAAATGAGTGCAAAGTGCAAAAGACAACATTATTCATATTAACATATGTTCTGCAAGGCTGGGGTTAACAGTTATATTAACACAATATAATCTGAAATAAATAATACACTTTAAATGTAGGTATTATGATTAAAAACTGCTATGTGTGATGTTTCCGAAGAGGATTTAAGTCAATGCCCTGTAAAGGCAATTAGACACCTATACTTAATCTATTTAATGCCTGAAGGACCGAGACAAATCGATGGTGCAAACGATGCATTTGAAGTAAGGGCCTCCAAATATCAAGCCAGACAGACATTTCTGAGTGCTGCCAAATACATTCAGCCCACCACCATTCCTCTCTCTCTCTCTCTCCCTCTCTCTCACTGCTCACTATCTCACTCTCTCTCTTTCTCTCTCTCTTTCCTTCTGTCTTCATCTCTCACTTACACATATACACAACTAGGACATAATTATGTAATCCATTTCATCATCACGCATGAACACCCTCTGCCCTGCTCTTTCCACCTATGCACACACTCACACACACACACACACACACACACACACACACACACAACTAGGACAAGCTTATGTAACTCTATATATCCTTATGCATGCGTGAACCCATATCTACACTCAAACTGAGCCATACAAAACATACACAGACACACACACAGACACACAGTCTCTCTCTATCCATCTGACTGCTGTAGGCTAGATTCCTCAGGGGACAAGGACCAGCAGTGAGGTTTTGCAATATTGAACACCAACTGCCAACCAACAAACGTAAAAATGCTGTTTTTAAAGCAATCTTAGGGCACAGTCTTATAAATAAGCCATCCATCTATTGAGTGGTCTGTGAACAGTCATACTGGACTCTGTGTGAGTATGCATGTCGCTATTTAACAAAAGGTCTCTGGCTCATAGTGGGACATGATGCATGAACCTTGAATCTGTGTATATACCTGATCTATCATGTGGTGTACCCTGCAAGTACAAGGGACTGGAAAACACCATAGTAAAACTTGCCAAATTGGAAAAAGCGCAGTGTTACAATGACCTCGTTCAACCAGTTCAGCAGTGCTGAAGTTTGAATGTGCTGACATAGAAAGACATGACAAATAATTTGTTAAAGAAACCCACAATGAGGGATTATTATTTTAGCTCTGGCCCCTCTATACTTGGCAGGCTTTCTTCTTTTTTTAAAGAAATGATCAAACAACCCTGCGAAACTCAAGCACAAGGCATTCCTGCAGCAAAAGTGTTGTAGGTGGTTGTAGTGGTCAGTAGTTGGTAATGCTGTATGTGCCATTATAGAACCAGTTAGGCTATATAGTTATCCAGAACAGGACATGTTGGCCACCGTACTATATGTACGATACAACTCTCAGGCTCAAGTGGTGCTACCATCTAAGCACTGGCCTGAACATCAGAAGGTCATGATCCCGGATGATGCCACAGCTACCCATGGCCAGTCAGTCTCTTTGATTGTTTGGGATGGTCTTTTCTAGCTGATTCTAGCCAGTACAGGCATCAATAAGCTGACATAACAGAATTTATAGTTAGTGCTCTCCTCCAAATGTACTGAGCTTTGACCTAGATTTGGGTAGGAATTGGCAATGACTACATTTTTTATCAAATTGGCCAAACCAAAAATACTAACCTTGCAGGTCTAGCATTTTGCTATGCTGTTTAATTACATAATTCATTCACTTTTAGTTCTGTGTTGACAAGGTTCACTCTTCTCACATTTGTCTGAGTGTCAAGACAATTACAGGAGTGAAGCATGCCTGAATAACTCCTGAAAAAAGTATTTACTTTGACTTTGACAAACCTATATTTGAATGTATATTTTTGGCTTATCCTTTCAATTTTGATTTATTAATATTTAGACTTTTTTAACCCTTTTTTCATAGTTTATCTATACTTTGTCCCCACACCTGCTAAAATAGTTTTTTTTTTTCTGCAAAACAAGCCTGAATGGCTTTAATAGAGTTCCTCCACTCATTTCAATAAGCTACAAAGCAAAGCAAAATATAAGATGAGGGTTTGTGTGCACCATGGAAGTCCTAGAAGCGTTAAATTAAGCCATACAATAACTAACTGCATCAGATCCAACTCAGTAGGAGTAATTGCAACTCTACAGGAGTGAATTTAACACTGGTGATTTGTAGAGGTGGGAAGTAGGAACGGAGAGGCACTTCGGGCTCTGCAGTAGGATGGAACCTCACTGAAAATGGGTCAGGCCTCAGCTGGCCTCCCTCTCCACAACTCTCTCACAATCTCACAATGGAGCCAAGGCAGGAGAGCAGGACTAGTGCAGCACACACAGAAAAAAATGTGAGCCAAACAAATGGAATGTTGGGACTTGATGGTCTTTGTTCCACCAAAATAATAGCAGGTTGCTTGCCTCTACAGAAAATGCTATTCCTCACCTTTATTTAATGTGTTCACAGCAGACCCAGCAATGCTAACAATCTCAAACCGATATGTGTTAGCACAGCAGTGTGTTCCCAAAAGAATGGAGAAAGATTTCCACAATGTCTTCAATAAATAACCAGGTTCAGATATATAAAGACTTCAGCAAGTACAATACATCTGAGCAAAGAGAAACAGGGAGAGAGAGGAACTCACCACATGAAGAATCTTGTTTTCAGTTTCATACACGGTGCAGTCCTGTGGACACAGACAGATCAGAGGAAATCAGGGCAAAGAGCCTGTCGCCGCTAATAAAGGAAGGCGTAGCCATGTCAAGTAAAATCATTAACATTTGCACAAAGTAGTCCCACTGGAGGCTAGTGATGTGTAAAAGGGCGAAACAGGGAATCAATCTTTAGCCTGACGTGGTTCAACCGCCATCATGAGTCTATGCCATTTAAACCTAAATGTCATGATTGGGAGCATGATACAGACATTTTTGTTGTACACAGTGTAGGATACAGCATGCACATTCATGTTTTACCCAGTTGATCAGTTAAACGTAAATATACTGAATGAGTTCTTCACTGTCCAGTCAAGCATATAGTATAGAAAAAGTGTTAACTCAGCACATTTAATGTTCATAAATGGTCCTTGGGATATAGTTTAATTATTGTTTAATTGGTTCAGAATCTTTACATTATTTGTAGGTTCTGTAAACTATGAAAATGTATTTCATACTCATTAGAAAAAAAGATTTTTAAGTAACCATCTACTTAAAGGTTATTCATGAACCCTAAAACTCTCGTTAGTCCTTTTATGTTTAAAAGTGTTATTAATGATGTTGAATTGGTCCTGGACCTGGTTTCAAATGGATACTAAATGTCTAGTCCCCTATTCAATGATATTGTTGCTACTAGCTATGCTGTTTGGCCAAATGCTTTGATAAATCTGTGATCTGAAATCTTACAAATTGTTTTATGTTGAGAAGGAGCATCATACAGTGGCGCGGCATGATTGGGCCCAGTGGGCCTAGGCCCACCTTTATGTAATTGTCCTATCCAATAACGAATAACCACAGCTATTAGCATTTGCTAAGCATTTTGAGCTTGAAACAGGACAAAGATGCAGGAAAATAAATCTCCCATGACCATTTGCACCAAAACCAGGAACATGGCTTATTCAGAGCTAAAGTGTAACCAAGCAGAACATCTAACATAACAAAAATACAACTACAAACCATCTCTGCATATGATCATTAAATCTAAATCCCATAACTCACAAGGATATTTGAGTTATATTGGGCATTATTGCTTTTTGAATGCAACATGATTTTCTTTTTTTTTCCTTGTGTGAGTTGTGGGTTCTATATATCTCAGTTTCAGTGGGTTTTCCTGCAATGTTTGTTCCTGTTTTTTATTCCTGAAGTAAAAGTACATGTGTCATAGTTATAGTTAAGTAACTATTTCACTGTAACGACCAGTTGTGGGAGTGAAAATTCAGGCCACCCACAAATTGTTGCCATTCAAAAGTAAAGCTGTTAGATATGGTCATTAAAGATGGAGCCCCTATAAGCTGCCTAACTTGCTGTGTTTCTTCACCAGCCATCAGCCCTAGGGATCCAATCAATGAGGGTAAAGGATGCACAGCTCCATACAGTCAATACATATAACCAGACCATACCACTGAGGAAAAATTGCTGTTTGTCATGGACATAAATTATACCAGCGTTATTGAGTGTGGAAATTAGGACAGAAAATGAAGGATAAATATTCAGCAGTCCTTTTGGAGACGCTAACCTTTTGTATATATACATGGACAAAAACAGACATCCACATCAACCCTTGCAGTTGCAGTTCTGTTTGATGTTCTGTATGGTCTGGATAACCCAGTGTCCACCTGGCTGTTCTTGGCCCAAAGCATTTGCCCAGCTTGGTTATCTCCACCGCACCAGGCCTGTTATCTTCGGACACAGAAGCCGCCTTGTTCCTGAAGGAGGCCACTGGCCAGGCAGTGTCCGGGCCTCATTGTGCGAAAAGGCTCCATGAATGGTTTCGGTTGTGGAGCATGGGAGAACTAGGCCTTTGGCACAGGCGGGTTGGCTCAGCGTAGCAATGGACCACTAAGCCCTCAGCTAAGACCTTTGCTTTAGAAGGTGCCAGTGAAGCCACATGTTTCCGAAGCCTCGGCTTGGCCTGCAGTACAGTATCCTATGCTTCAACTTTCATAGATCAACTTACAAGGCTAGCAATGAAGGAAAACTGTAGGCCAGTGTTTACCAGCCTTGGGTCCCTGAGGTCCCCCTGCCCTGTCTTAGTGCTTTCCTATTCTTAACCTCCCACTTCAATCCAGGAAGGACTTGTTGAGTCAGGTGTGTTTGGAGCATGAAAAAACACCAAAATTTGCAGAACTCCAGGACCAGGGTTTGGAACCCCCCATTTTAGCCAGCATGGTTTCTTGTACATCTTACTAATGGGCTTTTCTGGGTTTTGTTCATTCTTTGCATAGAGTTAGCTTTGGGTACATATTTCAAGTAACTGGGATTTGAATCTAAAAGCTAGATATTACAAACTCTTAAAATGTTTCCAACAAAATCACCAAAAACTGTGTGACAGCCACCTGTTGAACTATTGTGGTTAACTCCAGGCACAGTTGAACGATGTTGTTTTTCAGTAATGAATACTCTGTCACACTGACAAAGGGTGACCTGCAAGCAAAAAAAAAGCAATTGTTAATTATTGGGAGAATTTACCACTAGACATTTTGTCGAATTTATATCCAAAAAACTGTAGAGTTACTGAATGTTGTAATGTACCTGTCAAGCCAGGCAAGCAGGTTTTTAGCAGCTCCTATGAGGTCTACCACTGAGGTGAGGAAATCATTGGGTAGACGTCGAGAGGCCCGTCCATCGTAATGGCCACCCCTGCGTCGACCCATGATAAAATTCTGCAGGTTCTTCGCTGAGGCATTGAGCTTATGTGAAAGGGTCCGTAGATTTTCAGTTTCCAGGCCATAGTTCTGAAACAGAAAAAGAAATTTTTAGTACCATTTTGGTTCTTTAAAGAAGCTTTCAAACAATGGTTATACAGTCCATATATAGAAACTTGCAAAAAGCAGCCCCTTCTGAATTCATGTGATGACACAAAAACCAACATGTTTACACGTACTGTATGTCTTTTCAGCATACAGCAGCTTAGCCTGACCATTCAAAATGTAAGTTATGAGCAGTTTTTTTATACTGCATTATAAATGGACCACAATATGGGACAGCCAATCAGAACAGAGCTTATTTACACATATTAACCATAAAGGCACAGGTAAAGACAAAACAGATTTGGTACATAAAAACACACACATCCAATAAATGGACCTTTGGGGAAGAATACAATGTAAGAAGCATGTAAGATAATGGCCCTTTACAAACATAAAAATTCAAAGAACTGGCACAAAATGTAAAGGTTTCACAGCAATACATTAACTTCTGTAGAACTCTACATTCATCTCCCAGAAAATATCACATCAAATTTATGTTTAAAGAATTTTCCTTTACCTCCTTCATTTATTCTTTCATTGCACTTATTTGAATTTGTCCAGCTTTGTGGCATGAGCTTTGTGCCGCCACAAAACTCTGACCGTCACAAGATCTCTGAAGGTGTGCTGAACCTTCACAAGATCTCTGAAGGTGTGCTGTGAAATCTAATGCCAACGCATTAGCAACAGATCCGTTAAGTCCTCTGACAGGTATGTGGCTATATACACTACATGGACAAAAGTATTGGGACGACTAACCATTCCACCAACCGGGATTTTAAAGGTACTGCATTCTAATACATAGACTATAATATGGAACATGGCCCCCTCTTTGCAGCTATAACAGCTTCCACTCTTCTTGAAAGGCTTTCCACAAGTTTCTGTGGGAGTTTGTGGCCATTCATTCTTTAGAGCATTTATGAGGTCAGGCACTGATATTGGACAAGAAGGCCTGGCTTGCAATCTCTGTTCCAGTTCATCCCAAAGGTGTTGGATGGGGTTGAGGTCAGGGCTCCGCGTGGGCCAGTCAAGTTCTTCCACACTGAACTCATCCAGCCATGTCTTTATGGAGCTTGCTTTATGCACTGGGGCACAGTCATGCTGGAATAGAAAATGTACTTCCCCAAACTGTGTCGACAAAGTTGGAAGCATTGCATTGCCCAAAATGTCTTATTCTGCTGAAGCAATAAGATTGTCCTTCACTGGGAGTCAGGGGCCTAGCCCAAATAGGTGTGGCCCAATACTTTTGTCCATATAGTTTATATCAGGCTGTGATGCACTGTGTTCTGTCACTTTTCTATCATAGCTAGAAATAATGTTTTCAGCAGTTAGTGCCACTGTAGCCTTGGGCACTTATGATTATCGCCATTTCACCAGTTCAGACTTTAGGGGGATATTAAATCACTGCATTCTGGGAACACCCCGCAGGACATGTCCTTTCAGAGATGTTCTGGTCCAGAAATCTAGCCATCACACATTGGATCTTGTCAAAGCTGCTCAGATCTTTACACTTACTCATTTTTCCTGCTTCCAACACATCAACTTCGAGAACTCACTGTTCACTTACTGCCCAGTACATTCTACCCCTTGACAGTTGCCATTGTAACAAGATAATCAGTGTTATTTGCTTCACTGGGGTTTAAATGTTATAGCTCCTCATAATGTGAACATATGTGCACATAATATGCATCAGTAGGACTGGTGCGCAACTACTACAGACTGTTCGACCTTGAGATAGGTGTTAGATGGGGGTGTGCCGTTCACAAAACCTAGAGTATTTAGTTCTCAGTGTCTGTACAGCTCATTAATTAGAGCTGCTCTCATTAAGGGTTATCAGACCGTAATGAAAGACTCTAGTGCAGCTATCAGTGGCAGGTCAACTCAGAGACATTGTCACACACACTTTTTTCTGTTTGTTAGTATTATAGTGTCACCTGCATATTCATTTTACTTTATACTTAATAAGCAAATAATTGCAGAATATAGACATGCTGAAACATTGCTTATAACATCAAATGAATGGGAGTGGCAGGGCTGCTGTGGGCTGAATTCATGGACCCACACCAATGCATTTTTTAATTACATTATTTTAAAGTTAATCTAACTTTGTTAATATATGTTGACTGTATGAACTGGAAAGTGAATGATACATTTTGAAAGTGTAAGTATGTTTACATGTTAAACTCTTTTAATTAAAACAGTTGTGGAAAATGTGGTTTTCAGTGATATGGATACTTTAAATTGCAATCCTTCTGGACCTTATGGTCTAAAACAACTTATATTAATCATTCATAGGGATACTCCCTGTGCAGGAACATGTTATTAAATGGCTCAAGAACATAACAGCAACAACCATATGCAAGGATCAGACAGACTCTGTAATGATCTAGGATCAGGTCCCTTATATTCATATCATAGAAATTTGAATCAGAGAACTTTATTGATCCTGGAGCAAATTGCTTAAGTCATCATATTTGCCTTTAGGTTGGAAAAGCAAAGCTGATTTGAAATCAGCATCCTGATAAATTGTTGTATAAATATAGGTCTTTGCACAGCAACCACCTTAGATGGTGTAGAGCTTTAAAAGAGTTCGGAGACTCCACACTGAATTAAAGGAATTATAGTTAATTAAGGGTACTGATATCCACATTAAATGTTCTGTAAAAAAGTTACACTTGTAAACAAATACTACAGCTGATAGATGACCTAATATAAAAAAGAAGGACAAATAAACTAGCCTAGCTAGTAAGCTTGTTGGATCCCTAGAATTTCTCTTTGTGCACACTGATTCTTCTCAACAGGCTTATTATGTTTCCCATTGAAACTTGACACTTGAAACTCACCTGTTACTAAACCCTAGCATATCTTCCCCAGGTAAGTAATGCACACACACCCAAAACTTCATCAGACCAGGCCCCTTTCTTCTACTTGCTTCTACCAAATCCATACGTGTGCCTATTTATTTCTGTTCTCAGCATCTCCTGTTTCCAATATAAACTGCCTGTTCACTTGCTGCTTAATATATCGTACCTCTTAACATCTGCAATTGTAATGACGATCCAATGCTCTCTAGTTTCCCCCTCAAAGGTTTTAATTTTGTAACTAACTGCCACACAAATACAGAAAAGTGGAAATTACTATTTAGGACATTTTCCTATATTTTTCTAAGGACCCCACAGACATGTAAATCCTGTATTTCTCAGCTACGGCTTAGACTGAAACAGTAGACAAAGATGGCAAGCACTTAAAAATGGCTGTGAAAGCAGAGTCTGGCTGCTTCATACAGGATTTGAGGGCACAGGAAGTGGCTTTGCAGGAACTTGCTCTGTGGAGTTTTGCTTTACGTTAGATAGCACAAATTCCCCTTTTTTGCCAGGAGCTTTGATAACACATTCTATGTCTAGCGCCTCCAAAAACCTTGGTGCATGAAGAAAACAGAACTACAGGTGAGGCACAAACTCAGCTGTTGTCTTCTGAAATAAAGCCACAAATGAAATTTAAAATATGTATCCAAGCACTTTCCTTGGTGAAAAGTTCTGTTTTGTTTATATTTTGTTTTCAAGAAAAAGCCATGTAATATACCTCTGAACTGTCAAACAACTATTAGTGTGCAAATCCAGAAGAGCATGGCCTCCATCACTCAGGATAGTGCGAGCCAGCACTGGCATCTCCTGGCTGACATAATAAAATTAGTATTCTCCTCCAAGCATGTTGAGCAGGTCAAAAACATGTGGGGGGATTCATAATTATTAGATATGTGACAATCATTCTCAGTGGGCAACTTTACAAAGGACTTAAAAGACCCCTAAAATGATTAATCTGTATGCAATATATGTATGCTACACACACATATCATGCAGCCATATTGCACTTTGCTGCTCACATCTCTAGTCAGGTCCTTCTATGACAGGGACTGATGTTTGCTGACACATATCATGCCAGCTAGATAAATTTCTGATGATCTGCTAACTCTTGTGCTACACCACTTACTCATAGATACACACACAGATATTATGGGCAATTTTAGGATGTGGGATGACAGATACAATCAGCCCTAACATTAAACCACCTGCCTAATATTGGGTAGGTTCCCCTCATGCCGATGTGCTGAGGTATCTTGTCTCAAGACATTAGCAGCAGCAAGTCCTATGAGCTGCGAGGTGAGACCTCTGTGGGATCGTCCCACAAGATCTCCCAAGTTGGAGATGATCTGACCCAGTTTTCTAGCCATTATAATCTGACCCTTGTCGGTGTCACTCAGCCCATTTTCCTACTTCTAAAGCATCCGCTTCAAGAATTGACTGTTCACTTCCTGCTGAATACATTGCATCCTCTGACAGGTGCCACTGCACTAAGATTATCACTGCTATTCACCTCCCCTGTTAGTGGTTTTGATGTTTCTCTGTATGTATAGCTACTTATGAGTTATAACATGTTTTACCTAATACAAACCATACTCTAACCATAGCCTCATCAACCAATTAGACATGTTGCTTTTTTGCTTTGAAAAAATGAATCATTTTAGTATTTAATGATTTGTAAAAGGGTACATTACACAGTCAGACTTTTGACTTTTGATATTTGTCCAGACAATTTACAAGAATGGGGGGGGCGATCCTCATGAGAATGACAGTAAGGCGGGCGGAAAACGCCAGGCGAAGAAGAAACAACACGAGAGAATCTTTTCAACTGCTGGGGACATTATCACCATTCAAAGGAACTCACTGATCTTCCTTAAGAAAAACATGGACATATGAAAATGTCATGTGTACATTTAACCAGGTTTGCAGTTTATTACAACTCTGCTTTGTTTGCTCCAGAGATGGGGACTCGAGTCACA
>JBBPCX010000032.1:19503251-19524513 GCA_037974365.1 Hydrocynus forskahlii | reverse complement strand
AAGTAATTTTTGCTTTATGTTGCACTAAAATTGTGTCACTGCAAGGCACTTAAAGTTTTGTTTACATTGATTTTGCAATAAGAGTGTAACTGGAAGGCACTTCAGTTTCTGTTTACATTGATTTTGCACAGAGTGTCACTGTTAAAACTACATTTAAAAGCAGTTGATTCTTAACTGACTGTATTTCAGTACTTTCAGTGCAAAATAAAGTTAAAATTAAAAAATATATATATTTGTTTTTCTTTAAAAATTAGATACATATCGTAGGCTATCTTGTGAAATATATCGATTATCGCAGTATCGCCATATCGTGATATTACTGGTATTGTGAGGCATATATCATGCCACAAATTCTTCGACTCTGAGCTCTTTAATGTTTAAAGTGTAATCAAGGCAAGCACATTAGCAGATTGCTACCTAGCAAAACAGCATCCTTAGGTAATGTTAATTTTTTCTACAGTTGAAATGGGGATTAACTGGATCCCAAATTCAGTTTGTTCGACCTTCTTAAATCTATGGTCCTACCCACATTAATTCAACATATTTGAGGGTGTTGGTGCACACATGCAAAGTCTCAGCCATTGTCCGGGGAGGTTAGGGGGTATCAGGGATCGGGGGTGCGCATACAGCTCTACGCCTCGGCCGTTGTCCACGGGGTGGGGGTTGGGGTTCGCACGTCTCAGCTTTTGTCTGGGAAACCAAAATTTGGGGGGGGAACTAACGATTTTGAATCGTGGGGTATGCTATAATGGTTCCAGCACCCATGGCTATATGTGCATGTGTATATGTATAAGTGTTTATTCATGTAGGGACAGTTGCTTATTGTGCTTCCTGGGAAAGGAAAATATGTCATCTTTCACTGTAGTAGGTGACAATGACAAGGCACGGAAAATGCAGCATCTTGCTTTTAGAAGAAAAAGACATATTCTTATTCAGAATGTTAGCGTAAAGTTAGGGTTGGGTATTTCACCACAGTCAGAATTTACCTATATTCATGCAGAAGTAAAAAAAAATAAGAACTGGAAGAATGTCATATTGTGTGAAACCCAGAGAACAATAAGCCTTGCATTTCAGTGAGCAATGAAAGCCCATGCTTAGGAGCACATGCAAATAAAACTAATCAATATTAGCACGATGCTGCTGTGAGAAATGCCATCACCCATTTCAAGAACACCCTCAACCCTGTGCTTCCCCCATCATCAAGAGACCAGTTGCTTTGTTGCCATGGCAACTGCGTGCCCAGTATGGCCATTAAACCCCCTTAGAATGTAACACTTGCCCACAACCTCATTCAAAAACATACTTTTCGTCACTGAAATAACTAAACTTCCCATCTTAGTTTGGGTACCTAAGTAAATAGATGTTAACATATGCATACGCAACTTGAATGTGAGATATTTTGTTGTATTTCAGTGCATAATTAACTTTTATTTGCTGAATTTGATTTACTGGCAGCATGTGATGGACAAATTTTTGGACAGCCTCTTACCCATTCCTCTTTTTGTAAGGTATTTTTTGACTCATTAGGCCTTTATCTATGTCAGCTATACTCACTTCCAGAGCATTAGAAATTATGCAACCTTTTAAGCCCATCAGAACGCTATACTTATACTTAACAGCCATGGGTTTGCTGCTTGTAATTTTCACTGTCTGAAATGTCATTATGTAATGGAAATTGAGGGAAAGTGATACTACAATATTAAGGAAAATCTCTGAACCAAAACTGCACACAACCTGGTCAGGTGTGCAAAACAAAACCCGCAGATCAATGCCAAGGGCCTACAGGAATATTTGTCTGGCATAGGAATATACAGAAGCACTTGCCCTCTGTGCAGAGTTGTTGCACGCACATTATCTACATCAGGGGTGTCAAACTCTGGTCCTGGAGGGCCGGTGTCCAGCACAGTTTGATGGTTCTCCTCCTAAAACACATTAGCTAAACCTGGCAATTCACTGGCGAGGTGAACCAGGTGTTTCTGAGCGGCATTTTGGGCGTTTATGCATGCAGCCTGCTGGCACACATCCATGCAAGCTGCAGCCAGCAGACACAGCAAGTGTCCAGTGGACTTTGGACCTAGAGCCCGTCGTACAGCGCCAGTCGCCATATCAGAATCAGAATCAGTATCAGCCGAGTATGTGAGCGAACACATACAAGGAATTTGATTCCGGTTGATGGTGTCTCTCAAGCACAACAGTATAAAACAACAACAATATGTACATGTGTACATGTGCCTACACCACATCCATATGTCTCCTACAGAGCATGCATGCTGCTCCAATAGGCCAATAGATGCGATTCTGATTCTGATTCTGAGCCTGATGAAATTACATCAGTTGACGCTGTTAGCCGTTCTAGTGTTAAACGCCGCATCTGCTAAGACGTGTGTGGTTATCTGCCAGGACCTGTTTTAGCTGAGATTCACTAAGTTTGTTTAAAAAAAAAAAGTTAAGCCCAAATACACATTTATTTTACGTGATGTTACTTTCTTCAGTTATCTATTTAATGTTAAATTGCAAATTGTTTAATTGTTAACAAATCAGTTGACTGTTTGGTTTGAATCATTCTGAATAAAGTTTGTTTCGTTATTTAAACAGTTGTCCTCTTTTTTTGTTTTTTGTTTGGTTTTTTTACCTTTGTGCAATCGAAATAGGGAATCGATAAGAACAGGAATCGATTAAGCGGAACCGGAATCAGAATCGAAAAAATTCAAACGATACCCATCCCTAGACGTGGTTGATGGTGTCAAAGGCAGCGCTGAGGTGGAGGAGGATGAGCATGGTGATGAGACTGGAATCTACAGCTAGGAATATGTCATTGGTTATTTTTAGGAGAGCTGTTTCGGTGCTGTGTTTAGTGCGAAATCCATATTGAAAATGTTCGTATAGATTATTGAAATTTAGATGAGTTTGGAGTTGAGCAGCTATAACTCGCTCAAGGACTTTAGCCAGAAAGGGAAGGTTTGAAATTGTTGGGAGTGTCAGGATCAAGTCTTTTTTTTTTCAGAATTGGTGTGATAGTGGCGATCTTCAGAGAAGATCTTTTTCGTTTGTCTGATCTTCAGACAAACCCGGTGGACAGAGATGAGTTGATGTTCTTAGTAATGAAAGGGGAGAGTGAGGGGAGGCAGGCTTTGACAAGGTTTGTGGGGATAGGGTCCAGGTGGCAGGTTGAAGATTTCATCCTGGCAATGGTGAGAGAATGAGGAGAGGAGTTGGGCTGGAGGTTGGGGAGAGGGGGGTAGAGATGTAGCGGTGCTGGTGGTGCCATAGGTCAGGTTGTCATGGATATTGTCTGTTTTGCTTTTGAAGAATGCAAGAAAGGAGTTGCATTTAGAGGTGGTGATGGAGTTTGCAATGGTGTCTGTGGGTTTAAGAAGCTTTTTCATAGTGGAAAAAAGTGTCTTTGGATTTTTGGATCCAGACTGGATAACAAAGCAGTAGGAGGAGGAGCGGGCAGCATTGAGGGCCTGCTTGTATTGCTGTTGGTGGACTTTGTAGGCCAGGTGAACAGTGAGGCCAGTCTACTTACAGAGCCATTCCAGCTGTCAGCTTTTGGCTTTGAGTCTTCGGAGTTCGTTGGTATACCAGGGGGCAGAGCGTGTGAATAAGACTGTTTTGGTCTTTGAGGAAGCAGTGGTGTTAAGGAAGGAAGAGTGATTATTATTGTAGGTGTTGACCAGGGTGGTGGAGGTGCTCAGGGTATCTGAAGATTGGGCAATGGTGGCAGTTAGGGTGGAGAAGAGAGAAGAGAGATTTATGGATGAGTTTCCTGAAAGTCATGGTGCGCTTTTGCTTAGCAGGAGGGGCTGGCATGTCAACATTGCAGATGATGGCGAGGTGGTTGGAGATAGCGAGCTCAGTGTGAGTTAAATTGTTGATGACAATGCCAATCTGATGGGAACGGCATGTTGCAGTAAGCAAATTTGAGAGTTTGTTGTGTATGAGTGGGCTGTAGGTTAAGGTTGTGACAGGCTGGAGAAGGAGGAGCAGACTGTTTAGGTAGGGTAGGAAGACTGTCACGGCTGATTTCTCGGTCCATCTACGTTTTACCACGTCGAAGACGAACAAATGTCCATACGGTCGGGATTAATGAATCGGAGCCATAGATTATGGAGGGTCCTCTTTTGGAGTGGTGGATGTAGCGTGCGCGCCAAGCAATTCCCAGTGACCAGCACAAATTGTAAGTAACAGAGTCCATTCGAGAATGACAGTTCAGACACATAAGTTCAGGTTGAGAGTATGTCAGCTGTATTGCCAGGCAGCAGAGTAACGCAAGACGCAGCATGACACTCGGTTGTACACAAAAAACGGAGGTAGAAGCGACCTAAGCCACACAACACCATGCTAACGCACATTAGGCAACCCAAAACTCAATACACGACCGGCTAGAGACTGAGGGAAGCGCAAGCGGGTCAGCCGCCCTTACAACAACCAAAAACTGGCAACGGCAATGAAGCAGAAGAGTAGAAACTCACCCGCCACAGTGCTGTCACGGTACAGGAGAGGGAGAGGGCTCGTGCGGGTAGAAAGCAGGTGAGGGCTCGCGCGGGTCGAAAAGCCGGAGAGTTCGAGGCACAGCCACAACAGAAAGATTTGAGACAGTGGCAGAAAACAAGAAAATAAAAGAAAAAAGGGGAGAAGCGGCAGCCAGAACGTGCGCAGCGTACTCTCAACTGGATGACTGTTGTCTAAAACGGAATGGGCTAATTCAGTTGATCCTCTCAATTATTGAAATTACATGTGTAGATCTAAAGTAAAATGTGCAAGCAAGATGACCTACGAAGACTTCCGAGCTAAAAGGTGAAGTCAAGACGTGAAAAGCTAAATCAAGAAGACAAATACTCTTAGTGAGCTATAAGATATGCTTGGAGGCTGTTATTTCAGCCAAAGGCGTCTTGGTGAATACTAATCTGATCTTTCTGATCCCGTATGTTAAACTCAAAAATTGAATAATAATTTTGCAAGAAACTTTAAAAAAAAAAAGAAAAAGAAAAAGAAAGATTTTTAAAGCAGTCTTATGCACATGGGTTTAAATAAATAGTGGAATTTGACCTGTAGTGCATACAACTGTCTGTGGAATATGCAGAATATGGGGCTTTTCTGTTGTGACAGCAATGATTTGCCTGTGACAGCCACACAAGAGCTTGATGGACTTTTGATATGGATTTACCTCTAATATTTAGAGTGGCTTCAGTTGATATAGCCAAGCCAGATGTGATTTTGATGTGGCGTAAAGCAGCTTCGTCAGTAAACAATTATGTAATTAACACCAAAACCACCCTTTTCTCTGTACAGTCAGAAGCTGATAGGCTTGGAAAGATAATGTGGGACCCACCTAGATTGTGAGGACTCTACACACCCAACCTACTTCTTTCTGTTGTGTGTGCATATCTGGGACCAGACGTCACATGGGTAGCTTCATTCTAGTGGGGGTGGGGTTGGGGAAGTTTTTGAGTGGAGCAGAGCATGATGTACAGAGTGGCTGCTAATCCACCAGCCGTGTGTGAAGCTGAGATAACGGGTGTTTTCTCTATCACCACCACTGCCCACACACACACATACACAGGCCAGAGCAGAAAGTCAGCAGCTGCCCCCTGACTAATGCAAGGCACTTCCAGCATGGAGGCACTACAATAGCGATTCCCTCAGCCAGCCGTGGCCTCCAGGGCCCGCCTGTGTAGGGCGGAGCGCTGAAAGCACTCTCTAATGCGCCCTAATGCTCTAATCCCCCAGCATGGCCGCCATGGCCCCTCTCCCTCACGCCTTTTTTTGGCTAATATGTGCTGGGCTGGTTCTCTCCAGCTGCTGCCAGCTTTCTGGGGCGGATTTCCAAGAGGAATTAACTAGGGATGAGCATGTTTTTTTAAATGTATGGATATGGGTACCTATGCAAGCGTTCATTTACTCAAACACATTCTTAAACAAGGCACATTTCCAAAAAAAAAAAAAAAAGGACAAATAATGCATTACTTTTGCATGTATGCTACGGGAATCAAAATTTGGGATCACTGTTTCAGACATACTAATGAAATTCCGTGTATGTAGAAAGCTGTTCTAGTTTGAAGCTACTACTTGACAGCTTCATAGATTTCACCTAATGTGTGGGAATCTGTTTGAAAAAGTTGGATAAAGGTTAGAAGTGTCTAGAATTATGAACCGAGCTGTAGATCATTCCTGAGATGCCTTAGAAAGCTGTGTAACACTGATTAAATCAATAAACAAAATGCCTCATATTTGAAAAGTGATCAAGTCTAACTCATCTAACTAGCGCTGCACAATATTGCAAAAATACAGCAATTGTTTGAAAGCATTTTAACAGTATCTGATATGTGTACCTCTCTCTTCTTGTTTTCTCTTTTGATAAAATGATGGGGCCCAATTTCATCTTGATTTGTCTAATCTAATCTGATCATTCTTGCATCAGTTTGTCAACTTCTAAAACCTTTGGTATTAGAAGTATGAGAAGATTGATTCAATTGATTGATTCACCAGAGGGCTTTCTTTTTTGTGATATAAAAATTATACTGACGGCTGTTCATTTACCCTAATCATATAGTTTACCATGTCATTCATCTTTATGATAAACTGACATTGTTCTAAAGGGAAACATTTTCCCCAATGACTTTTATTTCACATGCTGTGCTGCACTAAATCTAATTAAAGAGGTCTAATCATACTTTGTTTGTAATAAAACATGCAGTCAGTCAGTGTTTTGACCACACTGACAGGTGAGATCAATCTTTTGAATGGTAGGTTTTTTCTTTTGTCAAAAAAGGAATGAGTGAGTGATATAGAAACGCAGGTATTGTGGAGACAGACAGCCGATATTACACAAAAAGTTAACATGAGATTTAAGCTTAGATATTTCAAACAATAAAAGAAGATAGTGTGTTAACATGGATAAAACACAGTGATAACTAATCACAGATATAACTGGTCTTTACTGACCTAAACAACTGCATGCCTTACTGATGTTAAACCTTCTGTGAATTAAATATTTTTGAGAAGACATATGTAAACACAATTCAAATATTAAAATAGTGTATGTTACAATGCCCACTCCTAGACCTAAATACCTAGACTTGTTTGATTACTAAAATGGAAAGCAACCCTGGGAGTTTGTTTCAAACTGCATGTAAAATGTCAAGATACAAGATACATTGATCTAGTTTTGTTAAGTGGCTAAAACTAAATCAGTCACTTTTGTCCCCATTGTACATTTACAAAAACACAATTTCAAAATAAATATTCTTATCATAAATGTATGTATACTTTTTATAGTCAGTAACAATGTACTGTAATTTTGATGACTTGCAAAGAAGCGAGGATTTTAATCAATTTTCAATTTCAATTTTATTTATATAAAGCTTTTTAGAACCTAGCTGCCACAAAGCAGCTTTATAGAATACAGCTCCGAGCCCCTAGTGAGTAAGCCAAAGGTGACAGAGGCGAGGAAAAACTCCCTCAGCTAGAGGAAGAAACCTCAGTAGGAACAAAGACTTAAAAGGGGAACCCATCCTTCTCAGGTCAACCCGAAGAGAAAGAAAAGAGAGTCTTTATGGGGATAAATAACAAGAGAAGGCCTTCATGAACAAGATTTTTGACAGATAGGCCATCCAGGACTAACAGAGCTGGTGCCACTAATTGTCTATAGAGCTAAATTTTATTGAAAGAGTAACTGAGAGTCTGTAGTTCATAAACAACAGGATCAGGAGCAACAATCTCCGCTGGAGCTTTAAGCAGCAGTTGGCCCTAATTGTGGTAGAGCACGTAGATGTTTGTTTGCAGCCAAATGGCCTTTTGCAATTGTGGCTATTTATCTAATAGTTCTTGCACTCTGTGTATACATGAAGATTAATGGTGAAGACAGGAATAATATCTTTAGTACAATAAGCTTGAAGTTTTATTAGAAACACCATATCTATGTAATAATTTTAACTGTGTGCATGTTACATTTATAATCTTTTGCCCTGTTTTCCTGTGATTTCAATTTATTCACTTACACGTGTGTAAATATCATTAACATTGGAAATGCTTGGATTGGAATTCCCTGGAAAGGCTCGGATTGGAATTAAAATGCAAATATTTAATTATTCCACAATGATGAAGTCGTCACTCATCTTCAATAAATGGCAGTACTTCATTTCTCTGATAGTGTGTTCATATGTCCTCGAGCACTATATATTATATGCTTTGAATTACATCAGAGCCTGTGTCCTTCTTGTCTTCCTATCTGAATGCATCTATGTCTAGCATTTTCTCTCTCTCTCTCTCTCTCTCTCTCTCTCTCTTTCTCTCTCTCCATCTACCCCCTCCTTCTCCCTATCTTTTTCTCCTTCTCTCTGCAGCTGGCTTCAGCGCAGTCATTACTCATGTTTGCCATCCTGCCAAAGTGACGCAATGCCAGTGTTCAGGCTACCCATAGCTTTCCACAAGGCTTAGTGCAGATGGATTAGAGCAGTGGCTCTAAAAACCAGTCCTCAGGGACAACCAGGCGATCCTAATTTTTAATCGATCCCAACTCAGAACAAATCGTGATGTGGACTGTCTTAGGGTCACTGAAAGTCTAGTGGATTAGAGAGCTGAACTTGTGGACAAGGTGTTGAGGTTCAGAAAAGAAAGTTAACGTGGAACCCGGCTTCATGATGTTGTCATGATTGGTGGCTGGCATACAAAAGCGGAAATGCACTAGCAGGAGTAAACCAAAGATATTTATTGTACATGGACAGAAGCACAGGAGCAAGACGGTGGGTAAAACACTTGCCAGTGAACCCCATGTACACAAAGTTGCAGGTTCAAACCCCAAAATTCTACCACTCTGTCCTTGACCAAGACTCTGTCCTTGACAAGTCTCTCCATTGGTCAGGAGGTACTGTCCCGGTAACTAACGATTGTAAGTCGCTCTGGATAAGAGTGTCAGCCAAAATGCCCCATTAGGCAGGGTGTGAAGCTCCTGAGGTGCAAACGGGCTGCTATGGGAGTGGATCCAAGGGATGTGCTGAGAGTCAGATACTGGGAAACAGGAAGACGGACCCACAATTGGAGTTAGATTAGAAGACAGCAGCAGAAAACAGAGATTCAGACAGACAAATTCAGAGACTCTTAGATTTAAAGATTCAGACAGATTAAAATGGACAGATTCAGAGAGATTGGCCGATTCAGACGTTTCAAAAACTCATTCAAAAATTCAGATTTTCAGATTCAGATATTCAGATTCAAAGATTCAGACAGACAGATTCAGACTGACTGATTCAGACAAATGGGTTTGGTTACCAATTCAGACTAACAGGTCAACTGGGGGCTGGGGGGACCAAGGCAGAAGTCATGGCTCAACAGGGAAAATGAGAGACTAAAGCATGACTAGTAGTGGAGAGGAAGAGATACAAACTGGGCGAATTAGGTTTTGCAAGGTAACAAACATGAATCCAGACAGTTGACACAACTAGACACATAGGGGGTGACACTACTTTAAGACGACTAAGATGTGGTAAGACTAATTGTGGCAAAGTCAGCTAACTAATAAGGTAACTTTTGAAACTTTTCTTTGGTTTACTGGGTTTAGTGTCACATGTAACTTAACTGAAACAAATAAGATTAAATTACAGGAAAGAATTAATTGGCTGAAAACAGATGTATTCTGACTAGCAATGTCCATTATAGTACCTTTTGAATAATGCCTACGTCTGAATAAATCCACAATGTGAGCACAAAATATGGGTGGGCTTCAGAATGGAGTGGGAAATGATGATAGCCTTCAAAAGCCACATCACGATTTTATAGCTAGCTTAGTTGACAGTGGAAGTATTTCGCATTCTGTTCCTGAGATAAGGTAAACATAACAGAGCCCAACAGGAAAGCAAAGCAAAACGGGTAGGATGAGGCACTAAAGGTGTGGAAGCTGACTGAAAAAGCATAGATGGGAAACTGCACTCAGGATACAGAGACTGGGAGCTTAACAGAGGGAACAAAGATTGGACATTGGACATAGAAGGCTTACACATAACCTGATGCAGAAGGAACCGAGAGCGGCGGTCAGGTTGAGGGAACCATAACTGGGGACAAGACTGAGGGAGACGAGACTGTAAGCTAGACACAGGGGGTGAAGACTGAAATGTAAAAACTGGGGTTTGAGACAGAGGACTGGGCATGAGAGACTGACACTGGTGACTGGGATTAGGAGGCTGTAACGGGGGTTCGTAGTAAGAGTATGATGACACACTGGCAGATGACAATGACAGATATTGTGATAGGGATGAGAACAAACCATTAGTGGAGAACTGAAACAGGCAAAAACCTACTATGGGAACAGAGACAGGGACAGAAACAAAGACAGGTATGTAAACATGGTTGGGGCTGGAAGTGGATACTTGGACTGAGTGCAGGGTTTAGGAGAAGGTGTAGGTTTGATAACAGGTGTACATGGGGCTGAAGCCACTTCCGGGAACTTCATACAAGGTGGCTGCCTCACCCTGGGTAGCCTCTCCTGAAAGACTTGGAGTCTGGGAGACTCCGGAGCACTGGGAAAAGCTGGAGGTGACACACTCCAGTGTGACAGGGAAGGCCAGTGTTGTGGCTCTTTCCTGAGTGCAGGAAGAAGACAGCAGCGCTGAGAAGGGTGGTTGCCTCATCTCCATGACTGGGCCAAAGGGGTTCCCCCAGGGATGCCCAGTCATTGATGTCCTCCAGGCAGTCCTGTTACAGATCGTTGCTGGGTTCTTTGGATCTTGGGCATCGGTGGATTTACGAGGCTGTGGCACTCCTGCTCTCAGTAGGTCCGTTCATCTATCATGTCTGGTGGCTAGCATGCTAAATACGACAGTGAACGGACCAAGCATTTCATGTCAGGCTGAAGAAGTTATTGACAGGTGAAGCTAATAATGACAGCTGGAGAAACCAAATAAAAGATAGGGGGTATCATTATTATTATTATCATGTCCATTTTTTTCTGAATCCTCCTACATTATTTCAAAATCCAAAGCTTAGTTTGCTTACATGGTCATTAAAAAACAAAAATCAAATTATCTATGCTACGAGAAGAAAGTAGCTGGTTACCATTAGCTTAAGTCGAACAACTGGAAAGACAGAAACGGGAAATTAAATGTGTTCCGTTTGGATCTGCAGCCTGCTTGCGTAACTTAGCTTAGAGAGAAGGCTATAGATCCAAAGTAAGATCTGAAATGCATGGCTTCTCATGGCTTATAGCTTTATTTGACACCATCAAAAGTTTTTAAATATGCAGACATGCCTTTTTTTCTGTCATATCACTCAACCTTCACAATATTTCGAATTATAATACTATTATTCTTAGGCAGCTATGACAACTTTTTAAAATAGCAGACAGTTTAACAATGTGTGAAATTGTTTATTTGTGCATATTCTATCAACAGTAAAAAAAAATCAAGATTGTGAATGACATTTGTATTGATTTTAGAAGAATATAGTTAGAAGAACTCAACTTTCTAACTTTTCTGTGCACTCCAACCACTGCATGGATTTGTTCAATTCCATCCCATCCTGACATTCCTTGAGGAAAGTTTTGGAACTCACACACGAACACTCTCAACAAAAAATGCTTACTGCTCAGAAAAAGAGCTATTCCCAGATGCCTAAGACTTATGCACCGTACTGTTTTGACATTTAAATTGCACAAAAGAGAACCTCGTACCAGCAACTCAGCAGGGACTCAGCTATTTTAAAGAACAGAATAATAAATATTGCTAAAAGTGTTGTGAGACACCAATACGCCTGTGCTATAGACAATATATTGCCTGTGTTGGTATCAGCGCACTTATTGTAATCCATTGTCTTCATGAAAGCCAGAAAGGTTAGGGGAAAAACACAAATAGGCCCACTAATTAAAGAATCCATCCATACCTTACAGCAGAATAGATGTAATTCTTTGATTCTGAAGCAAATAACAAAAGTGATCTAACAAAGCTGAAAAACCACAGATTTTTACGTTTTTGTGCAAAGAAACACTTACATAAGAATATCCTTTACACCACATAATTTCTGCTGGCCTTCCTAGTAGCTTTTCGTTGGTGGAATGGAAGCGGACTCCTCAGATAGTTTTATTAATGTAATCCAATCAAATACTTAATTTAAAGAAATCTTAAAATTTAACTTTGAACTTGGGGACCTCCTTAGCGAAGTTGTATTTTATTGCACTGCATCCAACAATAAAGGCAACTCTTACTTCTTTTATACTGTGTTAGAAAAGGCGGGCAGCCCAGATCCAATTCCGCACGCTGATCCATTTTGCTCTGCCAGTAATGATTTAAAGGGGACCTCGCCAAAGTCTCTGAATGTATCACTGACGATACATTAGGTACGATTAGGCTCGAGCAGCCTTGATGAACACCACCATGTCCTATCCTTGCCCATCAAAGTCTTCAGAGGGAGGCTTGCTGCTACTTACACACAGCACTCCAAAGCAACCTTGCCAAGCTCATCAACCACACTGAAGTTTACGGAGAAAAAAAAGTGGTTGAAGACAAAAAGGATCCTCACTATTTTCTTGGCTACAGGGCTCTTGTGGCTGTTGCCAGACAGAGTGAGAGAGACAGAGTGAATGTGTGTTCAATGTCCTTGATAGCAAGCAGCTGCATCCCCAATGACAACAGCTCAGATCATGAATCATAGGCTGGCCCCTCCTCTTGCACTTCTTGTAAAGTACCCCTGTCCCGCAGCAACAACGGTACAATTCAGTTGTTAATCCAACTCATCATCATCATCATCGCCTGCCACCATCTTCAGATGAACCCCATGATGAAGTAGCACTTACTGAATTAAATAGTAAGTTATTTAATTACACCACTTTTTCCGATTTACATTTTGTATACTGTAAAATGAAAAAAGTTAATCTACGGATTGCATTAAAACTTTGAGTCCATTAAACGTCATATAATACGTTAACAAAAAGTAAAGCATTATTATTGTCCTGATGGCTTAATATTAATTTTCAATAAACTCAACATTTTAAGACAACCTGGTTACTTGCTTTACTTGCAATGGCAAATATACTGGATTTTTCCTTTTTTTTTATACTAAAAACTACTGAAAGAATGGCTAAAAATGTAAAGAATGTTTTTCTTTTTATGAGACAAGACTGTGTGCACCACAGCAGCTACAGATTTGTAGTACTGTATATTCTCCTTGTCTACTTTTCTATGTTCATGTAGAGGAACCCCAAGTGAGAAATGATTAATAAAACATCATAACATGCTTTTGTTTTCTTGAGACAGCTGAGGCTGTCATTGGGAAGTAATCACGATATTGTTCCTAATCAATTTTTATTTTTTCATTTCAAACGTTTATTACCCCTAAAAACAATATTTGAGTGTTTCCAAACGCTGGTTTTATAGCAGCCATGCAATCATTTTCTTGTGGAAACGGATCTCGTTTTTGTTGTTATTATTATTTGTTTTACAGCTGGAATTTGGCAGCTCTTCTCATCCTACAGTTTTTGCAATATTGGTATATTTCCAAGGCCAAAGCATCAATTGATATCTGCTGTTGTATGCAAGTGTACACCTGTTTGATCAGTTGATTAGGAACCAAATATTAATAATTAAAAATCAATAATTTTGTCCACAGTCCTCTATTTATCCAACACGGGCCATTATGACATCACCTCACTCGGTGAGCTGTTGATAGAGAGCCAGAGAAAATGCTACACCGCTGTAACACCCCTCAAAGAACAAGGTAAGGCTGCAGATCTACAGGGTAAGGATTAAACCACCAAATTCTTGAATCTGGTCATAAAGTGTAATATACATACATTGGGGGAAATAATTATTTGATCCCTGCTAAATTTATAAGTTTGCTGATTTACAAACAAATGAACAGCCTCTAATTCATGAGGTAGTTTCATTTTTATGGAGAGAGACAGAATATCAACCAAAAATCAAGAAAAAGCATGTTACATCAAAGTTATAAATTGATTTGCATGTCATTGAGTGAAATAAGTATTTGATCCCCTACAACCCAGCCAGACGTCTGGCTCCCACAGACTGGCTGTGTGTCCATGCCTTCAGGTTATTGACAAGCTCCTCCCGTGTAGTTCTGCGCTGATCCCTCACCTTTCTCATGATCGTCCTCACCCCATGAGGCCAGATACTGCATGGCGCTCCAGACTGAGGGCAATTGATGGTTATGTTATATTTCTTCCATTTCCAAGTAATTGCACCAACTGTTGTCACCTTCTCACCAAGCTTCTTGCTGATGGTCTTGTAACCCATTCCAGCCTCGCGCAGGTCTACAGTCTTGTCCCTGATGTCCTCTGACAGCTCCTGGTCTTGCCAATGGTGGTGGAGAGGTTGGAATGGAAGAAACTGATTCTGTAGACAGGTGTGCTTTATATACATAATAAGTTAAGATCAGGAGTATCTGTAACTGATAGCTTGATTGTGCACACAGCCAGCCTGTGGGAGCCAGACGTCTGGCTGGGTTGTAAGGGATCAAATGTTTATTTCACTCAGTGACATGCAAATCAATTTATAACTTATATGTAACATGTTTTTTCTTGATTTTTGGTTGATATTCTGTCTCTCTCTATAAAAATGAAACTACCTCATAAATTAGAGACTGTTCTTTTTTTGTAAGTCACCAAACTTACAAATTCAGCAGAGGGTCAAATCTTTATTTACCCCACTGTATACATCACATGCCATACACACATACACAACCCCCAGATACCCACAGTTCATATATACAGTCCAGAAGAAGAAATCAGCTGCTATAAACACAGAGATAAGACCCATGACCAAAATGAGTCAAAAGTGTGTTAGTTTGAGAGTGTAAGTCTCATTTGTAACTGCATTTTTGTTATTAATAAGCACATATTGAATTAATAGAAAGTCATTTAATCTGTTTGTCTTAGTTAGAGCAGTTTGAAATGAGTTACTCTTCCATTGCATCACTCCTGTGCACTTTATTTGCAGTTTTAGTGGGGGTAATTCCCCACCCCTTTGTGGTTGAGTGGTTAGGGCATTGTGTTGGAGACTAAATGCTCTGCTTTCAAAACCAGCCAAGGACAGGATTTTTTTTGGCCTTAAAACCAATGTTTGAGTACCTCTTTCTGTGCAAAAGTTTGGGCACAGGCTACTTATTGAACAGCGTCCAAAAATTGCTGTATTTCCAAGGGCTATAATTGTGGATTCTGTCACAGTAACACAAGCTTCAGTCTGGACCATAACAGAAGGGTCAAACTAAGAAAATGCATTAACAAAAGAAAATATACTGTAAAGTGAACTTTATTATTTAGAACATTAACATTGTGTTAAAACATTCATTTTGACAGCCCAAATTGACATGGACATAAAGGACTGTTGTTTTAAAGCTCTTGTTTCATCCCATGCCCTAAATGCTGCTTATTTTTTATTAAATGGAAAGAGTTGTTCCTTTTATTTACTGTATGTTTTGATATTTTGTTCTCGATTTATGCACTGAGAAAATTTAGTAGTATATACCAGCTAAATCCTTCAACAGCTAAAAAAATGACCATTCTAAGTGAAAAAACTCCATTCATCATGGTAACACACTGCATCAGGGTGAGTACTTTAAGTGTAAACTCAGCAATGCAGATTTGATTTGAGAAATGCTCATGAAGGCCAATAAACGATTACTTTCTGCATCCTTGGCCATGTCATTGAGAATTAGTGACTGCTTTGCTCCTATACTAGCGTTTGTGGCATTTTATTTAGCGGCCCTGGAGGGTCAGTCCCAGCGGAACTGACTTCTTGTCACAGCCACGCTGAGCCACAGGGATGCTGACATCTGCCCTGATTCACATCAGCAACCGCTAGCAGCTAGCATGGAGCAAATGTCTCTATTATCTCCCCCTCCATACTCCAAAATGTTTTTTACATAGAGTTTGTGCTTTTTGCAGAGTACAAGCTATGGCTTAGGACATGGTCTAATAACTAATGCATGCTAGTGCAGTGACCTTTGCAGTGGTGAGAAAAGCTCTAATCAAGCAGCAAAAAACCCAAACTGTAATCCAAGTCCCTATGGGATGCAGTTTGTCACCTCACAGGCTAATTTGGCCAAATTTGCACATGTATTTTAAGCTTTGTGTACACATTTTATTCTTTGTGAATAACCTTTAACATTATTGATCTCATGTGCAAATTTCCCTGCACAGCTACAATGTGTAGTGTGGGTGACAGTATAGTAAACAATCAATCAATGGTACTTGTAACAGGTACTGGGTAGCTCACCATCTTTGTACAAGCGATACCTTAGAGTAGTGTAGCAATGTTTGCATGGCAACCAATGGAAATTTAGAATCTGTAGGAAACTATGAGCTAAAGTGGCTCACCAGTGCACACAGCAGATCCACAGCCTCCAGTATGAGTTCTTGGTGGCCAATGCGGGTGACACCAAGCTCCTCCAGCTCTTGATGGGTGATGTGCAGGAGCTGTTCACCTGATATCCTCTCCTTCTCAAAGTTCTTAATGTACTGCTGCAGACAGTCATCCAAGCCTGGTGGAAACACAGTCATAGTATCACATGCGAGGCAGTCCCTAACAGCGTTACACAGTATATATACATATATATATATATATATGTACTTGAAAGTTGGGATTTACATTTCCTCAACCAACTCTTACTTCAGTGTTTGTCTACCAACATTAAAAATATATAAATAAAAAACCCACTAAAATGACAAATAACTAAATAAAGGAGAAATAACAGATTAATTATAAACAGCACAAAGGTAACACTTATTTGACCATAATTAAACATAATTAGGTATTATTTGTGAGTCCTTAAGTAAGATAGTTAGAAAGTGGAATGTTCATCGCAGCACCCAGTCCCTTATGAGAACAGGCCGCTCCTCAAAACCAAGCATCAGAGCAAGATGTCGACTAGAGAGAGAGGCTACTAAAAATACCACGCTTACTCTCAGAAGTATGTAAAGCTCTCTGGCAGAAACTTTAGTGAAGGTACATTTCAAAAGCTCTCCCTAACACAGACCTCTGAAGGAGAGTAGCAAGAAAGAAGCCTTTCCTTAAGGAGGTCCACATAAGAGCATGAGAATGACCCAGTCAAGATGTGAGAGAAGGTTTCACTGTCAGACGAGACCAAAGTAGAACTTCAAAGAACTCCAGACATCAAAAGAGGCATGTGTGGTATACCTATGGTGAGATATGGTGGTGGCAGCATCATGCTATGGGGATGCTTTTCATCAACAGGGACAAGGAATCTTGTCAAAGTTGAGGGGAAAATGAATAGACACAAAAACACTTCACAACATTGCATGAGATCTTGTCCCAGTCTGTTACGGTTTGGGAGAAGATTAATCTTTTAACATGACAGTGACCCAAGCATAAGGCCAAAGCAAAACTAGAATGGCTTAAATACAGAAAGGTGAATGTTTTGAACCGCCCGAGGCAAAGCCCTAATCTTAGCTCTATTGAGAATCCAAAGCACTATTTGTCCAGCAGCGCCATCCCACCAACCTAGAGGATCTCTTTAAATTCTGTGAGAAGAATAAGGACAAATCACTTCTGACAAATGTGCAAAACTGGTCCATACTTACTCCACAAAAATTACAGCTGTTATTGTCGTAAAAGGGTACAAAGTGTTAATGTGTAGCGGTTGAATACCTATGCAAACCCTATATTTGATGTTGTTACAGCATGTAAGATCACATAAAAAAATGTATATATGTATACAAAATTTTGTATTACAGACTATATACACAGTGCAAGCCATGTACTCTGTGTTGCAGAGGGGTTAACCTCAATACTATTTTTTATGAACGGGTACTGGATACCAACACAAAGCAGCATGGAAAGTGCACAGTACAGAACTAATTCACTGGACATACACTTCACATACAGTCCAGGGAGGAGAGTCACATGCAGGGTGAAACAGAGTCTAAAACAAATGAACAGCAGGTGGAATGACGACACTGACCTAAAGAGACCAGACACTGACCTAAAGAGCAGATGAAAATAAAACTGAGCACAAATTATGACAGAAACCTACATTAGTGTGCACACACTTCAATATGTAAGCATGTGGCTGTGTTTCACATTCATTCATTCACACACATGTTCAAATAGCACTTAAAATGAACCTAACATCAATTAAAGTGGCTGTTCCTGTATGGTTAGTCTGACATTTTCTTGGTTGCATCCTGCTGAAAAAGATATGGTCTGCAGAAAGCCTTCAAAAGTGATGTCACGTTGAAAGGTATCAATCAGGGAAGGGGTACAAAAGAATATCCATGAGTGGCATTTGGCAGACGTCCTTATCTGGAGTGTCTTACAATCATTATTTACAGGGACAGTCCCCAACCACTGAGGGTTAAGTGTCTTGCTCAAGGACACAGTGGTAGAAAGGGGGGGGGGGTCATCGGGTTCACAGACAAGCGTTTTACCCACAAGGCTACTGCCGCCCCAATATAAAGCAGCCTCTTTACTGTGAACACACCACAGCACGACACACAGGGTGAATAATGTGAAATTCTTTCACTCACCAAGTGAACCAGTGAGCAGGCACCAACAAAGCCCCCAGGGAGCAGTGTGTGGGGACACCTCAGTGGTGCCACTAGCAGTCCTGGGATTCGAACCCATGACCTTCTGATCGCAGGGGCATCTCCCTAACTGCAAGGTCACCAGCTGCCCCATATACAAAGCAGATGAAATCCCATGGAGCACAGAAGACAATATTCAACAAGTAGATCTATATATCGATATAATATGGCACAACAAAACATTTCTCCAAAACTGATGAAAACTGGTCAGGAAGGATGCCAAGAGGCCTACAGTAACACTGAAGTAGCTGCAGGACATCCTGGCAACTAGCAGTTGCTCTGTGTAATCTCCAGTATTTCTCTCATGTCAGAACTACATAAATAATCTAAGCCCAAGACGAAATACATCCAGTTTCCCAGGGAAATGGAAATATATTATGGTATCATGCCTTTGGGCTGCTTTTTTATATTTGTTTTTTTTTCCATTCTTTGTACAGGGAGCACGTTTAAAATAAAGGTGGAAAATGTTCTAGCATGATCTTGGTTTAATTTTATTACACACAAGAAACCTTCCCTTTTAACATGGGTGTGCAGACTTTCCACTGTATTATACTTCAACAGTGGTACTTTTCTCATAAGAATAAAAAGCAGAAAACAGAGGCCAGTTCATGAAAACAATGGTTAAATTAATTCATTAGTTCCTGGCTGCAAATTCCATGGCAGCTGTTTTTTCTTCAAAACATTCTTAAAATTAGTATTGTTCAGAAGTGCTGCATTAAAGATTTAACAGCAAATGGTTGTTCCTTTTCCCTGATTATTCTGTGCACCTAGGAGAAGGAGAGCACAGCTGGAAATAGCACCAGTGCAAGAAGAAACTGTCTGGGTTCTTTGACTGAGCATGGATTTCTCAGTGCATCAGCCAAGCTTATATTTGGCTTAACTGGACCAACTGAAATTCCAGTGTGAGACAACGTTATACAATCAGCTGTAATGATTCGACATAGGCATGGAGCACGATGTGGATGTAAACAAGGCTTTATTAACAAAATACAGAAAAAGAGATACCAAATAACAAATAAATTGAACACTGAACCAACACAGGTTGCTACCTAAGAGTAAAGTAAAACAAGACAAGGCAAAAGGAAAACAGTGTGGAGATGAACAAGGATGGACTGGGGTTGAACAGAGACACTCAGAAACCAAAATATGAACAGAGGAACAAACATTCAAAATAGAGTGTCAAAATACAGAGCAAACATGAGTCAAGAAAACTAGGGTAAAACACAGAGAATCAACTAGCAGAGACTGAAATATATGCTAACTATACTAACTACAGAAGAGGAAACACCTGGGCTGGGGAAGTCACAAGAACAAGAAGCAGGTGGAACTACTGAGAAGGAGATAGGATGAGGGCGGATACAGTCATTAAAACAACAACAAACTCATGTTGTAGACAGACACATGGCAGGGCAAACAAAAACAAAGGCACATGGAACAGGGAGGACATAAACAACAACATAGGCAAAAACAATACACCAACATGTAAACATGTCATCTTCGGTAAAATGGGTAGAATGTAATTATAGGGTAAAAATGTAATTATATGTATAGAAAAATATTTCAAATACAATTATGAACAAGATCTGAACAGTGTGCAATATATATGTATTATAAGCTGCAGTGCTCTAGTTTGCTGGTTGATGTAAGTAAACTATAATAAATACAGTGACCATTTCATCATGTGTGAACACATCACAGCATTTAACCCATTCACTAAGAGAAGCAGCGGGCAGCCAGGAACACAGCGCCCAGGGAGCACTGTGTCGGTACACACTGCTTTGCTCTAGGGTACCTCAGTGGTGCCCCTAGCAGTCTTGGGATTCAAACCCACAACCTACCACAACTATATATATATATAATGAAATGTCTAACAGAACATATATATATATATATATATATATATATATATATTGGACATTTCATTAAATGTCATATTCAGTGGGTCCTGCAAAGATCACACACCTGAGCACCCCTATTTAACACAACACATCATGGCCTCAAGCATGAAGAAATGTATGTATTTTAAGAAGTACACAGGATGCTATCACACACATCCCCAGCCACTAGCTTGTCTCAGAATTGGCTTTTCAGCAGATTGGCAGAGACTTGATGACACTATTGAAAGAGAAAGTCCCCTTGCCTGTGGGTCTGCTAAGAATAACTTCTTCTAGTGACCCCTCCCTATTTGCCATGCTTTAGAACCCGGTGGCTGGATTCAGGCATCGGCAGCTACATGCTTGAGTCCCCCCATCTTCTTCTGAACATAAACAACAGCTGAGACCATCAAGTTACCCCTAAGGCACGTGATAATAAGTATACCCTGACAACACCCTGTTCAGGAAGCTACTCAACAAAACAAGCTTTTCGTTTGGGAACTGTTTATGTTTTCTATTCAGCAGCAAGTAGCATCGCATTATGCCTGCTTGATTGATAGCTTTGTCAGCGGAGGTGACTATTTGTAGTGACCTGCATTATCCAGCCTCTCCTGACACCTTAAAATTAAACGGGCAGTGAACGTTACTTTTCCTTTAAGATATATGCAAATGAGAGCTCTGTTCAGATTGCCCGGCACAGTCAAAAAGCAGTCCATGCTGAAATGCTCTTTATAACTTCAGCCTGAATGGGCTGAATGCCTGTAGGGGGTGCTCGGGTGGTGAGTGAGGCACAAACACAGGATTCCCTTTGCAGGGTTTCATTAACAAACACAAACTCAGA
>JBBPCX010000032.1:19491668-19503151 GCA_037974365.1 Hydrocynus forskahlii | reverse complement strand
CACAGTTACACAGCTGCAGTTCAAATATTTCTTGTAAATCTCAACTTAAACATTAATGTAATCAAATCAAATATAAAGCCAAAGCTATTTGCCAAGGCAGGGCATTCGTGTTTTATCTAGTTTGTAATAGAAAAACAAGTTACCCTCCAGAACATTATAGCAGCTACAGCAGCAGACCAACTCCATATAGAAGTCTATGTATCTGAATGCAGCGTCATTAAAGTCCCTTTTGGTGTTCAGGTGTCGGCTGGTTTTCGCGAAGGTCAGGCATCCCATTACTTTTGTCCATGTTATATATTATAATATACAGTAATCCCCCAGTTTTATGGGGATCAGGAGTTGCAGAATCAGTCCTACGCGGATTTTTCCTGAGAACCTAACTGATAATTATACGCAGAAATCCCCACGATAACGTGGAAACTACAAATATTCTCTGCTTTTTTTTTTCTTTTTTTTTTTGCTTTTCTCGTGGCAATATATTTTTTTAAGCATTTAGTTCTAACTTATTATGAAAAATATAATTTACTAATTTAGTAACAATTATTAAAGTAAATTCAGCTACATTTCCATATCAAATATAACTGTATAAATGTTTTTGTACTGTCCAGAGAAACACAAAGAAAGCGCGTTGTCACAGTATGGGGTGCTCGGGGAGTGAAGCGAGGCACGGTGCAGGTTCCATTAGATGGTATTTATTGACACAAACTCTAAGACCGGACATAAACGTGGTACGAGGACCATAAACAGAAAAGACATCTAACATAGAGGATGCACTAGGAACGGGTACAAGTGCAGGAGACATCGAGGGAGTGTGGGGGTTGACCAGCAACCTGAACACCGAGCACTCGAACTTAAATACACAGAAGACTTAGAACTAAACCAATCACAGAATATAATCATTTAACTGAAACCCAAAACAGCTGACAATATGAGACAAGACACAACATACTCTCACACCAAAATAAGTCCCCAAAAAGTTTTAAATACGAAATAACAATAGCGGCCTCAACTGGCCGCCAGACCAGACATCACACGCGTCTTCAGATGTACTCAGAGGTTTGAAAGTAGCCGATCCAAGAACCTTATTTATTTCTCCTTGCTGCTGATTGCATTTGTGGCAGCTGCAGACCAGAATTTCCTCAGTGGAACGTCTCAAGTGTTTCTCTTGTTTTTCGGTTTGATCTTCTTAAAGCCCTGTATTTTTATTACTGTAAATTAAATTAAAAGAGGCTGTTGAGCTCGATCTCCATCCAGTGTCTGCTTTAACCGGCAGGTCACTACAATACGATTCCTAAAGCGCAGCTGATGAACAGTAAATTATTGAACTGTAAAAAATATTGGTGATAACCCATACATTTTACGGTATTTTTATTACAAAAAATTACATTAAATTATTACTGTATTTACCTGCTTATACCAAAGAAAACAGTAGCGCATACAGAAGAAAACATGCTCGCATGAATTAATTGTGGGAGACAGCAGTTCAATGAAAACTGTCCAGCGCCTACTGGTTTACCTTTACATTTTCGTTAAGGGTAATGTATTAAGCTGAGTTTAAAATGAAATTTAAGTGTTTCGGATTAAGTCATTTTTTCTTAGAACCAAACTAATAATTGTTGTGGAAATCCTCCACATTTCTTTTGCTTTTTTCGTGGCAATATTTAATTATATAATAATTATATTTGATTATATAATATTTAATTTAAGTGGCAATACGTTTTTTAAGCATTTAGTTCTAACTTATTATGAAAAATATAATCTACTAATTTTGTAACATAAATATTAACGTATATTCAGCAACATTTTCATATAAAATATAACTGTAGTAATGTTTTTGTACTGTCCAGAGAATACAAAGAAAGCTCGTCATTAACAGTCTGCTTGCTGCCTGAGGCACAGAAAATCTCAAGACTTCTTTTTATTCTATTTGCAAAGCGTCATAGATATATTTTAATTATATTAAACACATATTTTAAGAAGATTCAAGGTTTCTAGTGGTGTTATTTAAACGTTTCTAGGACAAAAACTCATGGAGCTTTAGGTGTTTGTTTTGGAACAGTCGAAATATCCCTCAGGAGGGATTGCCGACCTCAGAGGGTTAAATACGCTGTACTCAGAGCAGGGACTGAATAAGACGCGCCCCAGGCGAACAGTAAATTAATGAACTGTAAAAATTATTGGCAATTACCTGTACATTTTACTGTATTTTATTACTAAAAATTACACTAATTTAATACTGTATTTACCTGTTTACATCAACGAAAAGGACGGTGCATACCAAAGAAAATGCCTATGCATGAATTACAGTACAGTCTGTGCAGTTCAGTGTAAACTGTACAGTACGAATACGGACTTACCTTTATATTTCCATTAAGGGTAATGTAATAAACTGAGTTTAAAATTAAATTGAAGTGTTTTGGGAGCATATTTGGGGGCATATTTAGCATTTACATTAAAAAAATAGGCATTTTTAGGCATTTTGTTTACCACAACACGACGTGGTTTTTCACTATAGGCAGGTGCTCTTGGAACGATTACTGTATTACATATATGGACAAAAGTAATGGGACGCCTGACCCCCGCGAAAACCAGCCGACAGTGGAACTGCTGCACACAGGAGCACAAAAAGCGCCAAACTATCAAAATAAAAAGATTTTTTTTAAATGTTCACTTGAACACTTGAAATGCAGGGTCTAATACCCACCCCCCCAACACTTTCTCTGGAAAGGTTTTATGCAGTTTAAGGTAAAGGGAAAACTTTTGTCATGTCTGGGTTCTGTTACGGTTTGTTTAAGTTTGGGTTTTGTGTTTTGGGTTTGGGTTTAGGAACTTTTATTATGAAGGTATGTTTTGGTTTTGTTATGAGTTTCAGCTGTCTTGTGTTTGTGTTAAGTGCTTGTGTGTGTTTTTTGGTTTTTGGTTTGTGGAGGTTTGTATTTAGTTGGGTTTAGGACCGACCTGTGTTGTCGGTCAACCATCATTGTAGGTTCTTGTTTTTTCCTTTCGCTGAAACCATCGCATTACATTCTTGTTTTCTTCTTTCATTGAAACCATAGTTCTCAATTTAGGCTCTCATGTCTGTTTTGTTTTTGTGGAGAAATAAAGACGTTGATTATGACTGGTGTGTGTGTGCCTGCTATAAGTGCCTGGAGACAGGGAGGACACATGACAACTTTTACGTTAAGGGCAAAATTCATTTAAGATGTTTTATGCAAGTAGACACTGGAGTTTTGATAGCAGACTCCATTATATGTTTTTATATTAATGCTGTTTTATTATGCAGTTATGACGATCACCTGACTTGAACCCGATGGAGCACACATTTTAACCAAACCAGCAGGAACTGAAAATGGCAACACAAAAGTCCTTCACAAAACTTACATAGCAGCGGCCTTTAGTGGCCACTGACTGGGGACGTGACAGAACCCCCCTCCCCAACGGCGCCACTACTGAGCGCCCAAAAGGGCCCCCAGGCCAACACAAAGGCTGATAAGTTTTGGAGGCAGGAAAACAAAATGGGCTCCACTCGAGGACCCCTCCCTTACAGTCAGGGCCAAGGGCCCCTTCAGTCATGGCTTCCCTCAGGGGACCCCTCTGGGGTGGGTCCCCATAACGCCCCCTAAAAAATATCTGGGGGAAATTCCCAGGTCTTTGACAGGGATACACTGGCAAGCGCCCCCTCAAAGACACGCCACCGGAGCATCAGGCAGTCCAGGAACCTGCCAAGGAGGCGGCGGGGATGGTGGCAGACAAGACAACCCCCATGCTGGAACAGGGGCCACCAGTACAGGAGCCACGGCGGTAGCTGGGGCCTCAGGAGCAGGAGCTGCCTGACCTCGTTTGCCTCCAAGCCGCAGAAGTCCCGCCCCGCCTCGACTTCTTGTGCAGGTGGTCAACGGCGTCTTCATCCCACCACGGGCTCGTGGCGTACCTAGCCATGTCTCTGGCTATCCACTCCTGGAAGATCGCGGCGAGCTCGGCCAGGATCCGCTCCTCCTGGGCTCGTACGTCCCTCTCTCTATGTCTGCCGCGCCTTTGTGTCTGGTCAGTTTTTCTGTGCCCGTTTGGCAGGGATGCACTGGGGATGTGACACATATCTTGCATTTTTCGTGTGTTTTATCCAATTATGATCTTACAATGAAACAGGCTAATTTTGTAACATGCCTTTAAGATTGTGAAATGTTTTGATCAGTGAAGGGTTTTGATCAGGAACACACAGGGGATAATGTTTTTTCTGTCCTCAAAGATTTATTTTAACACTTACTTTATGTTACTGTTACAAAATAAAGAGCTGAGGATGAGCAACATTTCATAGCATATCGTCATATCATCATGATCAGAATAAAACAGCTGCCTATGACAAAGCAACACAGTTAACACAGTTTTCGGAGAAACAGACCAATAGAAATTACTTAGAAAAACATACTGCTACGTTATCATAGCTTGAAGATTAATAATGATTTTTCCCCCTTTAACAAAGTACATTTTTGGAGGTAGAAGGTTTTATTCTAACAGTGGCAATACACTCATATCAGTTGTTTCATTGCCATTAGTTAAGAGTTACCATTCTAGAGGATCCCCATAGGGGCGCTGGCAGAAATTCGCATTATGATGTTTATGTCCCAAACTGAAGGCCTAGCTTTAATAGTGATGGCTCACCACTGGTTTGCAAACTATAAACATTTTTATTAAAAACAGCTAGAAAAAATCCTTATACATGAAATAGTTCTATAAAGACATTGGCATCCTTTATTTTATCCACTGTTTAGGCTTTATACACTAACATATCACAAATTCCATGAAGTTTCAGTTTATGCCAGCTGATATTAAAAGAAATTAATTGTGCTGAGATGTTGATTAGAAACAATAAAACTGAAGTGGCCCATCAGTGGTAGAAGGCATTCCATGGGAATTGTGTGCTATGTAGTACTCTTGATTAGACAGAGAATTGAAGGTGAGGGAGGGAGGGAGTTGCAGAATCATGAGAGTCGGATAAGAGCGAGTGCAGTCTAGCTTTGGGACTGTCAGGAGAAGATACCAAGAACAAGACCACTTTTTCACCTTTAACTCAGCAAGGGATGTGCTGTGAGCAGCCAGTAGCTACATGCAATTAGCCAGACTGGATCGATAGCCTACTGCAACTCCATAGCAACACAAGGGTTCTGTGGCTGGTTTTCTCTTTTCACTGGGTTTAAAAAATGATAAAAGAGTGGGTTCGATGTTCACTCTAACCATAAAGCCTTCCAACCAAATTCAAGACACATTTTGTAATAGCCCTGCAGCTCATTCTAAAATTATTGATTACGACACTCACTCACACAGCCCACTGCTTCACTTGATGAATGGGTTAAATGCAGAGAAAGAATTTCACATTGTTCACTGTGTACTGTGGTGTGTTCATGTATGACTATAAGGAGCCACTTTACATTACTCTACTTTACATATGACAACAGGTATACAAAATCAAGCATATAGCCCTGCAGTCTCCATAAACAAACACAGGCAATACAATGGGTCATACTGAAGAGATGCCACCAGTAAATTCATGAAATTTCTGCCCAGTTAGACCTGTCCTGGTCAACTGTAAGTCCTGTTACTGTGACATGGAGGCATCTGGGGACAACAATAGCTCAACTGTCAAGCAGTAAACCATGCACAGAGTAAACTCAGTAAACTCATAGAGTGGTTCGCTGAAGCAGGTAGTATGTGAGATTCACCTATCCTGTGCTGCATTACTCACAATAGAGTTTCAAACTGCCTGTACAACAAGCCCATATATATAAGTGTGATTATATAATTAATTATATAATAGTTTTTACATTCAATTTCAATTCTGTCATGATTATAATCTTGGTAGGAATTTGATTAATTGTCATATAAATCAGTGGGATTAACAAATGAATCATTACTAAGAAAATGCAATAATACACTGCTTTGCTCTACATAGTTACTGTAGTGTTGTTGATGTTGCTGTTGTTCTTGTTGCAGAGCCTTTACTGTACCAAAAATTATCATGAAATAAAAGAAAAGCATGAATTATACCCAGCGTTCTCTCAGCAGTGTTCTTGCGCGCCTTCTCTCTAAAATATTCTGTTGGGCAGACACTGATTTGCATAGATAAACACACATTTGCATAAACACAGACTCAAAGAGAAGACAACAATAATGAAGATGTGATGCACTGATAAACATGGTAAGAGATTTGGGGAGATTGAATATGGAGATAAGGCCTCAGGAGCAATTGGGAAATCATGACTTCAGCCACCGACGCATGGTGTAATTACCTCTGTGTGAAATGCCATAAAGTGTCTTTGCACAACTTTTCCTAGCTTGCAGTGTTCCTGCTCTGTAAATCATTGTATTTGCACAGGCTAAGCAATGAAGTACTTTGCCCAAAATGGTATGGCTACCATCGAATAAAGGCTGGTGAAAACCAATTTGCCTGGCTCATTTGCATAAGATTATTCTGCACCTACATGTCTTCACTCCTTGCTAACGGGATTAGTTCAAAACAAAGCAATGTTATTTTTTTTCCTGACAATGTTTAACTATTTATTAGATGACTACCGAAATATTTATTGATAAAACAAAACAGGTTGTAACAGTCATGCTTCTCCTCTAGCCCTTCATTAGTGGCCAGTCCCCCCTCACAGAACTTCAAAGGCTCTCTGGTGACATCTCATCTTGATAAAAATATTGCATGGGCAATATTGCAACTTACTGTAGTGTCGGAATGGATAGCCAGGACTTAAGTAATTCCTGTGCCGTTATTATATTGTTACCATGACTTACTATGTCATAGACACAGCTTAACAGCTTATTTACTAGGTGGTGGCCATGGTTTTACTCTCTCGTTCCCACAGTCATGGCTATAACCTCACCATCATATGTTAATAATCTTGCTGTCGTGCCAAACTATGTCATGGCTATGACTTCAATATTTCATTCTCATACCTAAATAACCATACAAAACTGCTCTTGGCTGTATATTGGTAGACAACTGTGAGAGCATCTGTGACCCTGCTGTGTGTAAAAGCCCCCATTGACATCCCTGTGTCTGAAACATTTACTAACATGATCCTTTTACCATACCACTACCATATCAGTGTCACAAAAATTCACAATATGGCCGAAGGTATGTAGACACCTCTCCTCGTAATTGAATTCAAGGGTTCTAATCACATTCATTGCTAAAAGGTATATAAGCACATAGCCATACACTCTCCATAGAAAAACACTGCCAGCAGAATGGGTTGTATCCGTGGCATCTTCTCCACAAGTCAGTTCATGAAAATTGTGCCCTGCTAGATCTACCCTTGTCAACTGAAAGTGATAGTATTTTATAATGGAAACATCTAGCAAAAGCTCAGCGACAAAGTGGCAGACTACACAACCTCACAGAGGGAAGGGTGTTGTATGCTGAAGTGCATAGCACATAAAAATCGCCTTTGTTGCATTACTCACTACAGAGTTCTCGACTGCCTCTGGAAGCAACATCAGCACAAAAACTGTGCATAACAATTTCATAAAATGGGCTCCTGTGGCCAAGCAGCTGCACACAAGACTAAAATCAATATGCACCATGCCAAGCATTGGCTGAAGTGAGGTAAAGCATGCCGACACTGAACTCTGGAACAGTGGAAACGTGTTCTCTGGCATAATTAATTATGCTTTACTAATAGGCAGTCTGAAGGATGAATCTAGGCTCAGTGGAGTCCAGGGGAACACTACCTAGCAAAATTTAATGATAATGTTAACTTTATAGCTGAAGAGTGGAAGAATGTTAATAGTAAGGGGCTGTTAAGACAGTTTGAGCTAGGCCTCTTAGTTCCTTTGAATGGTAATGTTAATGTAATAGCACACAGTGAGGGTCCCCCTTGTGCCACCAAAACAGCTCTGACACGGTGAGGCTTGGACTCCACCATGGACTTCACATGGCCATTGTATTTTCTTTCGGCAATGGACAGGGTTGGCATGGCCACTCTGACCAGTCTGTGGATACACAGCCCCATATTCAGCAAGCTGCGATGCATTGTGTGTTCTGACAACTTTCGATTATTGCCAGCATAAACTTTTTCAGCAATATGCATCTAAGTGGCTCTACTGTGGGAGCGGACCTGAGCCTTGGACAGGCACCCATGACCCTGTCAATGGTTCACTGGTTGTCTGTCCTCGGACCACTTTTAGTAGGTACTAACCACTGCATACTGATAACACCCCATAAGACCTATCCTTGTGAAGTTGTTCTGACCCAGTTGTCTACAGTTGTCTACATCACAATTTAGCCCTCGTCAAACTCAATCCTAATGCTTGCCAAGGTTTTCAACTTTCAACACATCTACTTCAAGAACTGACTTTTCACTTGGTGCTTAATATGCAGTCTCTCACCCCATTGACAGGTGCCATTGTAATGAGATAATCAATGTTTTCTCTTCAACTATCAGTGGTTTTAATGTCGTGACAGACCGGTGTATTCCAACTTTGTGGCAACATTTTAGAGAAGGTGCTGTCCTGTTCCACATCCAAGGTTTTAGAAGAAGCTCATATAGCTGTGATACTCAGTACTTTTGCACGTATAGTGTATCTGGTCAGTAGTGACTCAGAAACTGATGATGGTGTAGAAGTATAAAGATGTACAGCATAAAGTGGCCAGTGACCTTCCAGTAAAGCCGGTGATTGTATTTCTTCGGGTTCTTTTATCTAAAACTCAAACTTTAATGCAATGTCTTCCCACAGCCTCTTCAACATTTTATTCTAAAATTACGGAGTACATCTTTGAACATTTAATGATAATGGATGTAGCTGGGCCTTTTATATAGGGACTGTATAGTGCTTGATAACTGAGCTTCTTTGAAACAGCAGCAGGCAAAAATCAATACATTTGCATGGAAAAGCCAGGCTGTCATTAATAGCATCCATGTGCTGCAGAAGGACCACAGCCAGATTTGCATGATGGTTATTTTTTCGAGATTTCTGAAGAGGCGGGAATATACAGTTTTATTCTCATAGTAACACTCCGTCTGCTTCATGTTTTTTCAGCGCACACACTCACACACGGACACAAGCTTCAGCCTGCTGCCCCAGTCAAAACCCTAAATAATGGAATACCTGTTTAGTGCGCAGGGTTCATTCGGTCCTTTTGAGCAATGATACTGAAAGGTGTTTTATCTGACAAAACTAGGAGCTTAAACTTCTTATTTTTTCCATTTTCTCTTCTTAAACCTGTAAGAGCGGTGCTTGGAATTACTGAGTATGGCCACTTGCTTATATTCACTCGTCAGCAGAATCCTCCAAGCAGTAACAACAGAATGAGGAGGGGCAAGGGGGGGATTTCCACAGTGGAAAATAAAAAAATAAATAAATCCCTCACGAAGCGTGTGAGGCGCTTCCACGCGGATCTCAATATCGGGGCGGGGTTGCCATGACGACAGCTGGCCCCTTTACAGCCAAGGCTTCACTGGCCCCAGTGGTTCATGATGCACACGCTTTATGGGTCGTTCACGCTGCTATAACACAATAACTGTAATTTGCTTACACAATAGAATCAGTAGCATGTATGAATGCAAGGGGGGTCATGGATTTTCAACTTGAGAATGAAATAATGGTGCTCAAGAAGCACCCTTTCCCCCTACACTCTTACACCTGATTGCATCTCTGTTTTTAAGAGTACTGCTTCATCGTCCTAAGCGTTGAAGTGTTCTCTAAACGGAGCTGAAGGAAGGATCACGATTAGCCCAAGAGGAGGCTAAGGCCAATGTTGAAAGCACCAACTGAATCATATCCATCTACTACTCGAGAGCCTCTTCTGGGTCTCTTGCACTGGCCTCAATCACAGGGCAAAACTGAAATATGAAGCTGACCACTCTCAACCTTGTTCAGGAGCTCATGTAGTGCTCCAATCACTTGCATGCCTCGTAATGGATATATTGCAGAATGCATGTCATGATAAACAGAAATGACCAAAAAACAGCCAAAAATGACCATCTTGACCACACTGAACTTCCACACTGAACATCTTGACCACACATTGAACATTTTGAGTGAGTGCGTGTATTGTCATATAATGGCATTGACAGCTGGGAATGAAATCTCAGACACATGTGTCACCTGACATGCTGCAATGATCTGAAGTCAAGTGATTCCAAGGGTCAGGCTGCGTGTAACTAATGGAGTTTTGGTTTCACAGCCGGTCACTATTAAGGAAGGTGCTGAAAGCTTTCATTCCCATCTATTACACATCAGCATTGTCCTATTTGGCAGATGATATAAGGGGAGGCAATAACTGGGCGTTTCATCAACAGATACATGAAATTGCAATGCATTAGGTCCCCATTTGCTTCCAGAGCCACGGTTATGGTGAGTAATCAAGGCAATTTCAACGTGACAGAACAGAGGTACCCCCCCTAGACTACTACGCATTACATCACACATATGTTGATCTTCGAGGCTGTGCAGCTGCTTCACAAATTGCTAAGGGCTCCTCGCAGGGGCTCGACCATTAAGAAAAAGAGAGCGAGTCGAACACTTGCCATATATGGTCAACGTGAGCTGTCCATGGTGCTGGACTTGAGTTAAAATAATTGTAGTGGGGGTGCATGTACTTTTAGACCCTCACTACACTGGTCTGTTAGCCTCGTTAAAAAATGTATCTCTCACTATTGACTGGTTATGCATGTATGTTAAGAAGCGTCTTAGTGTAAGAACCCCACACAGGCGAGGCTGAATTCATAATGATGGCTTAATCGCCTCTCAAGCCAATAGACTACATTAACCACACTTCATTTTCGCCTGATTTAGTCCACATCTGTTGACTTAACGACTTTATGACATAACAGGGCATCATGCACGCGAGCCATGTGTCACTTTTCAATCCACAGAGAGTCATCCTCACCAAAGCAGACCACTGAATTAGCCCACCTAGGAGGAAACGCATTTTCCTTACCTTTCATCCAGTCCAGCACTTGTTTGGGATTCCATTTGCTAATAGGTTCCATTACCAGGGCCATAATCGATGTCACAGCGTCGCTCTGAATCAGCACCGAAGCGAACGGGGGGCTGTCGCTGGCTGGGGTGGGATCGGTGGTCGCATTGGTAAAGGCGGTGGGAAAGATGCTCCACGCCGGGGTTCAAAGCGTGCCGGCCGGGTCGGAGCTGCTGTGGGACGGTCTGTGGTGGTGCAGTCCGACTCTCCTCCCTCCCCTCCAGCCCCAGCTCACGGCGATGAGTCCCTACTGTAAAGAAGAGAGGTCGCTGAGCGCGAGCAAAGTGGAGCAACCCCTCCCTCCCTCACTCTGCAGCATCACTCTCCACGAGCACCGACACTGATCAGTCAGCCCACGAGCCACATTAAAGCAGATTAAAGCAGCCTCATATATTTTTAATTATATATCTGCATACACACACACACACACACACATATATATATATATATATATATATATGTGTGTGTGTGTGTGTGTGTGTGTGTGTGTGTGTGTGTGTAT
>JBBPCX010000032.1:19452945-19490457 GCA_037974365.1 Hydrocynus forskahlii | reverse complement strand
CAGCGGCCAGCAGGGGTCGCTCTTTGTGTATACTGGGTTTTTGTGTTTAGACTTTATTTTGAACTTGGCCAAAAGTTCAGTTCAGAAGTTCAGAAGTACTGATGCTGACTAATAAAGTAATAAATGTCATAGACCCATAAACTCATTCTACTGACCAAACAGCTTCTATTATCAAGGTACATTTCCTTAATATATCTTTACAGTTGAGAAACATTGTCTTTTTACTAGATGTTACGTCTGTATTAATTCACCAAACGATTCTACCAGCAAACGCGTGATAATGGGAGCAGCGCCTAGAATGACCGTGGTACATAAAACCCACACGGAGCGCTCACTTCTTAATCAGGCCAGTCCGTACGGCTCAGAACTGGAACAGCGCCCCCTGCTGGGGACATAATGTAACTGCACCGCAGCGAGGTCTATTCGTGAGTTTTGGAGTTAAACGTGCCGTAAAAGTGAAACATTTTTCATATGTAAGTTAAAAAATTATTTTCATGATATTCATGATATTAGCTGAGCTACTAAAAAGTGGTTCACGATTTAAATGCGTTTCACGGTTGAACGTGTTGATGTAAATTATTAATGTGCAACCATTCGATGTGTTTAAATCACAGAATTTCAAAGCATCAGCGACTATCATTGCACCCATGAATGAGTCAAGTTACGTGAAAAAAAGGAAACAGAAAGAAAGAAAGAAATACATACATAGAGAAAGAAAGAAAGGAAAAATAAATATATAGAGAAATAAATAAGTACATAAAGAAAGAGGTATATAAAGAAAAAAACAAAGAGAATAAGACACCGCTAAAGAAATAAATAAATAACTAGAAAGAAGAAAGAAAAAGAAAGAAAAAAGAGAGATCGACAGAAAAATAAGCAAGAAAGAAGGAAAGAAAGAAAGAATGGAAGGATGAAAAGAAGAGAGACAAAGAACAAATGAAATACATAAAGAAAGGAAAGAAGAAATACTTAGAGAAAGAAAGAAAGAAAGAAATTAAGACAGATCCAAAGATTCTTAAGTTGAAAAACTTTTTGTGCATCTGAAACGTCATGATATAGATATATATATTTATATACTATATATATATATATTTATATATATATATACTTAACATGCCAACTCAGTAAAATATATTGCTCAGTATGTGCGTGTATGCTTTTTTTCCCTAATTTACCTTTTAATCCGTTTATTTGTTTAACTACCAATAGGTTAATAATAACAATGACAGATTGTTTGTGGTTGTACAGCTGTTTGCGGACACTGAGTAACTCCCCATTAAACCAAATCATTTCTTGAATCCCAGAAAAAAAAATCACAATGATGATGAGCAGGTCTCGTTTTTTTTCTCCGGTCGAACCAATTTCAACACGTGTTATTTCTCTGGAGCGAGCTGAAATAGAGAGCTCTGCTGCTTTTAGCAGTGACCTCCCTCCCTCTCACCCTCCATGTCTCCCCACAAAGTCAGGGGTGGGCGGGACCGGAGCGCTCGGTTTTCAGTCGCTTGCAGAATGTCACAGCCCTGATCTCGGGCTCTGATTGGCTCCTGTCTGCCTCTACGTCACGATCATGATTAGAATTGATGATCGGACGTTTTGATTTCATTGTCTGGCGAAGGGGACCAGTGAAAAATCTGCTGAATTCGAGTGGCCGTTCGATTTGGCAACCAAAATCCCCAAAAAGGTATCTATCGCGTTTCGTGCGGGCTTTTTTGTTTTTAATGGGCTTTCGACGACACAAGGGGCATCCCCCTCTCCCCCCGACTCTGAAAAGCTTAGGTCATACATTTTTTGACCAGCATCGGGGTCGCAGGCATTGCAAATAAGAAAAAAAAAGTTCTCCCGGGCCTGGCTGGCGCGCTTGTGCAGAAATGCCCGATCTGTCTGCCTCTGCCGGGCCAGAAGGAAACGATGCATTTTACGCGGTTACTGTTGGTTTTAGGTTAATCTGTTACGGGAAAGTTGGGTTAGAATCGTTTAGACAGGGCTGGTGAATCCGGGAGCCGTTTTTTTTATTTCACCATTTGCTGGAAGCTGGGAGGGCGCATTTGCCTTTTTTCATCGTCAATTCTGTTTGTAATCATGATTTCAAACGAGAGCCATGCGCACTGGAAAGAAAAAGCCCAATAGGCTGATTAGTGCCTCCCTCCTTATTCATCCACTCCTGTGCAGCAGCATTAAACCTACAACCTTACCAACTACTGTTTATTTTTCTCTATCAAACTGGCTACGTTTTTTGCAAAGCAGAAAGGAGAATGATGCGAAAATTTGACTGTTTGTTTTAAACCGAATGTTTCGTTGTCTGCTACTGCTGCGATACAATGTTTTTAGCATTGTGGCTAAAAGCTACAGCATCAAAAGGCAGCCGGTCAAGTTAACTTGTAACAATAACTACGTCGTGTACATTTGTTTTGTACACGGATAGTTTTGTTGACTTGGTTAATTGAGCAGGTCCAATAATTTTACACCGCAGCTCCTGGGCTTTTGGGTTAATTTGTATTTGCTTAATTATATATGTGAACTGAAGAAGGGGGTTTGAACACAGCATAGGCCCGTGGGCTGCCTTCAATAAAGAAACGAAATGAAAACGTTGCACTTCCATTTAATTTTACATGAAATACAAAGCGTATGGAATTATGATACATTTGAACAGAAGCAATGTTCACGAGACACGGGGTATTGTTTCAAATTAGCATGAAGACGAGAAATTGCTTTAGTAACTCTCTCTTCCACTCTTGTAGGCATTCATGCACAGGTCTGGAATGTTCCTGAAAAGGTGATTTTGTGGAACATTCAGACAAAGCGTTTTTAAAAGGTGTGCAGCTTCTGTCATGCCCTCTTTTGTCTTCCAGACTGCTTGGCCAGCTTACTGGAGAGACAGTCACTTCACGACCACCACCAAAAAGACCACCATGCCACATGCTGAGGAGACCCCCAACAGATAGCACAACGGAATCTGTAGATCATGAGACCTTGCCAAACTGTAGTTTAAAAAAAGAAAAAGCTTTACCAAGGAGGTAAAAGGTAGCAGATTTGTGATCTTGTACATGCTGAATGGCTTGTCTGAGTGGGTGCATACAGTGCCAGCTCTTTTGTGCTGTATGTTAGAGCTCAGTTAAGTTTGCCCACCTTGGATTTCCCCCCACATCACCCACCAGAAGCATGGAAACATGGCAGGAGAAGCGGAGTATTCAGACTGTGAGTATGTGCTTGATATGGCTAACATATAAATCCATAAGTAAACCTGATGTGCCTGGCTCTGAAGTTCATTCATTGGTTATCGGTTTTTATCTGCCATGGCCAGTATTCTGTAGAACCACAGGTCTTGCAGGTTTTCCCTGCCACTGAAAAAATTGGTTAACAATAATTTGTCATGTTTCAAAAGGTTTCACATGAATAAAATTTGTTACATCCACCCTACTACTGTCGTTACATTTACTTTTTTGGCAAGAATTGCGTTGTTGGCACATTTTATTCATGTGCAACCATTTGACACATTTTAATCTTGTAATTAGCTGATTAGTTTAATCATGTGTGGTGGAGCAGAGATTACACTAGAATTCGTGGAGCAGGGTGCCTCCATGTCCAGGCTTGAGAGCCTCTGCTATGGGAGACTGCATGCAGTGAATGTGTTTTGATTGGCCAAGCCGTCAATCCTCAGGCTACAAGAAACTGGGCATTCCTAGAAAACAAGTTTTCTACATTTTTCTTTTGTGTTCTTTGTATTCCACAGATGAATCTGCGATCAGTGTTCACTGCTGAACAGCAGCGCATCCTCGAACGTTACTATGAAAATGGCATGACCAACCAGAGCAAGAGCTGCTTCCAACTCATTCTGCAGTGTGCCCAGGAGACCAAACTTGACTTCAGTGTGGTCAGGGTAAGCTGCTGTTTATTAAGTGGATATTGCCATCATGTGCTGCATGTTGTGTTATGTTGTGGTGTTCCTGATTTGTAGTAACATGTAAAGTGGTCACTGCAATCTACAATGAATTTAGACATTTGATATATTATTTAAAATATGAAAGGTTGACAAGCTGAAGTTTACACAGATTTCCAGCCTTTTTTTTTTTTTTTTTTTAGTTTTTCACTAGCGCAAATTATTGCATTCTTGCTTTGAACTGCATAGAGTTATGTAATTTTAAATAGACTCCCTCATTGTTTTTGTATAAAAATAACCAAATGTACAGATGAACTTCAGCCTTTAAGATGGCTGCAACGACTATTTAAGTTGTTTTAATTTTGTTTACTTTTAAAGAAACAACTTTGTGTGGTCTGAGACAAGTGCGAGGTAATTTAGGCATTAAGTTTTCTGTTCATGTCTTTTTTTTAGACATGGGTCGGCAACAAGAGGCGAAAGTTGGCCTCCAAGGTAGATAAGAATGGTGTGGCCAGCCTCTCTAGCCATGCCCTTGGTGGACCAGCTGGGGCTCTTGTTCCTGGATCAGTATTAACAGCAGAGATGGCTGCCATGCGAGCTGTCCATCGTGGTCCGGCCATGGCTCACCTCCTCCCACCCCCGACCTCCTGCCCTTCGTCGTCCTCCTCTCCGTCATCGTGTTCACCACTGAGCAGTGGCAGTGGAACCAACAACAACAACAACGATGTCATAGTGACAGGCACATACTCCCTCCTGCGCAACAACACTCGCCTAGACTCTTCATCTCAGAGTAGGACAGGACAGAAAGCCATGCCTGGACAGTCTGATCCTGAACTGATTCCGCATGTTCGCCCAGCTATACACCCTGACGTGGCTTCTCTTCACTCAGCTGCAGTGGCCCTTCAACGCAAAACCTCCCACATCCCTACCTCCAGTGCCCTGATGTTCAGCCAGATGAGAAGGACGTTCATGCCCCAAGAACCAGTTACTGTCACCCCCAGCTGGTCAAAGCAACAAGGACCTCCACAGAACCAGTCATGGCCAAGCATTTCGCACCAACAAACCTTGCCTATACGCCACAGCCCCCCAGCCAGTACCCCGGAGAGCGGCGTTCGGATCCAGCAGGTGTACACCATTGCCGGGTTAGGGGAAACCTCACAGCGGCCTAATCCTGGAACCAGTCAAGATCGAAGTTTAAAAAAGCCACACCTACCTGATACGTCTGAGACCTTTTCGATCGCCATGGAAACGGGGGACGTGGATGATGAGTATTCAAGGGAAGAGGAGCTTGCTAACATGGGTGCCCAGATTCATCTTAGCAATTCCACTAGTAGCAGTGTTAGCACGGTAGAGGGCAACCGGAACTCTACAGGTGGGCCTTCCTTGATTGATAGCCATGGTATGTACACTGTGACAGCAAGGAGCCAGTCGACTGTGCCGATCAATTCTCCAAACTCTACCTTATTTGGGGAAAAAGGGTGCCAAACCAACAGTTCTTTACTACTCAGTACAGCCTCTCGCGACAGTTATCCATTCAGACTCTTCTCACAGGCCTCTCCATCAAGAATACCCAGCCTAAAGGTATACCCACAGTTTACCATTATGCATGGTTTATTTGTTGGCTCCGTATAACCTTTTGATGTAATGCACCACAATGGAACAAAGTATATTCATGAAATAGATGTAAGATTCTTCCCATAATATATAATATAATATAATATAATATAATATACCATAATATATTTGATATATATAATGATATCTCTCTACAATATTATACCACAGTTCAGATCAATTACTGAGGTTACCAAAAAATAGTAGAATACACACAAGACAAAGGAAAATAATATGGTCACTCATATGTAGGTGGGATCCTTCATGCATGTGAATTAACAACTATGAGTCGTTTCTAGCTTGGCACTAGTCAAACTAGTTTTATTCATTTATGCTGCATCTAAATACTCAGTGAAAGGTTGTACGTACCAATTGATCAACTAGTAAACACTGCTTCGGGGACTTGTTCCAAAGATTTACTAAAATTATTGAAAAAGAAAGCATGGAGGTCCAGAGAATGCATATCCTGGTTTTCTTTGGTATACTTAAAAGTCCATCAGGTATACTCTTTTCATTTTACTGCCAAGTTTTAACATTTTTTACTGGTAATAAAAGGTGAATAATCATGTTATACATAACATCTCATAAACATCTTGTGTGTATCACCTAGAATCCTGCTTGTAAATTTGGGACAATTTGAGACTTTACAAGTGGGAAAATGATTTCCCAGTTTCTAAAAAAAAAAGACAAACGCTTTGACCCCTTTAACTCGTTCAAATTTTGTCACCTGGAGTAGTTGTCAGCATGTGGATTTGGAGCATTATAAAAGATAAGAAACTGCACAAAAGCAACATCACTGGCAGAGTGATGCGTTTACATACAATTGAAAATGTGAATTTCTTATCTGTTAAATCAGAAAACGACTGAAAAAGGAAAAAGTTATTGACAATTACAAATTCAACAAAGTTTCTACTGTTCTCACAATGAACGTGATGGTACTGAGAAATCACGCTTGTAAAGGAAACAAGCAACCATGATTCAGTTCACTTACTTTGACTCAGTCTGAAGTAATTTTAGTATTTTGGATTTGGGATTATTTGAATTTTTGAAGAATTTTATTTTGACCAAAAATATGGTCAATATTCCAAAATTAATAAATTTAATTCACCACCTTTTTTGCATTGTTCTATGTTAAAATGTCAACTATTGTTGTGTTGAGTTCATCAGATTATGTATTTTTTGTATCTAAAAAGTAGGAACAAGTTGTTTGTATTTAAGTTACACGTCATTGAAATATGTGCCTTTATACGTATACATTCATTCAACAGTTTGGTGAAAAATCTCATTTACAAAATGTCACCTCTACTCCATATGTAGCTGATATCTCAGATAAAATGCACAAAAGTGTATTCGTAGCTAAAACGCTGTAGTGGTGGATTTAGTGCAGTGCAATGTGAGAAGTGCTGAATCAAAATAATTTAGCTCTCAGGTTTTAATAGTATATATTTCTTATGGTATATTTGTGGCACCACTGACTCTTTTTAAAAGATGTCAGAAAAAATATTGTGAAATGTATCATGAAAATGTTTTGAAGGATCACAAAATTTTTTGCATATCATCCAAAATGACTTTTTCTGATTTTTTCTGTACTTCTGTCCAATTTGTAGAAAGTGGGAATCCATATTAATTCCATAAAAAGTGAAAAGAGCAATTAATAATATGGTTTTCAGCATTATTTCTCTATTGGTTAACATTACTATTCAAGCCATTAATTTCAGCTTTAATCATCTGTAAGTAAAATTAATACAGGTATATGTTAATTTGCACTTAAGGCACTAAAGAATATTAGTTAGGGGAACCCAAATTTAACTAAGTACAAAAACTGTGTATTTCAGATTACTTAATGACTCATTGTGGTCTGAAGCTTGAGTGTGATTTAGGCATGCAGTTTGCAGAATGCTAATGAGTGGGCTTCCATCATCTCTTAACTTCGGACACCAAACATGTGTTTGGGAGGAAGGGAAAATTGTGTGATTTTATTTGATGTACTTATTTGTTTGTTTTCATTTGCTTTTTTTTTGTTTCTTTAAAGATGGGGTTTCAGTCTTATAGTAAAGGTTATGTTATAGTTTAGGTTGATCACAGTCTGATTAGAGTCTGTTTAAGATGTTTTTATTTTTTGTTAGGTAAGTAGCATGTCGGCTCCTTGGCTTCTTAGCAACTCCCGTAAAAGAACGGTGAGTGCATCAGCTTCCTCTAAGCATTCTGCCAGCATTGTTATTTTCAGGTTATGAACTTTTCTAAATCTTTTCTTTTTTCAGCTCCAGGATAGGACACAGTTTAGTGATGGGGACCTGTACACATTGAAGAGGTACTGGGACAACGGCATGACCAGTTTGGGATCTGTGTGCAGAGAGAAGATCTCGGCAGCTGCCACGGAGCTCAGCGTGGACACTGAAATCATAAAGGTTATCCTATCTTCTCTAGACACTTAACTGATTTTGTCTATTCCATCATACATTAACCCTTAGAACTCGAGCAGCATGAGTCTGTTCCAGAAGCACAACAAATGGTAAATTCTCGTAATGCTGTGCAAAAATGCTTATGTGGAATTGTATGTTGAAGGTCGAGGTGTCAGACGTCATGCTGCGCTTTGTTTGCTGTTCCTAGGTCACATAGAACCAAAGTTATTGTAGTTTAAAAAAGATGTAAAAACAGATACTGGTGTTTTAAAAATGGCATCACATGCAAATGCCCATAAATAACCAAAATGCCTTATTTTAAGACCTTATTTTAGGTCTTAGAAACAGCCAGAAAAAAAACGGGGGTGGGGATGGGGGGCTGTTTTGTAAAGAGTTGAAGAACGACCGAACGGTGACTCACAGAGTAAAAACGCAGCAAACTGCGAGTGTGTAGGAGAGCAAACATCAGTTTTAGACTGTTTTAGACCAGTTTTATTTGTTAAAATCAGATTTTACTAATACACAGACAGAATCCTAAAAACTGTGTTGGGGTGGGAATCGATTAACCAGTTCCGATTTAGAGCCGGTTCTAATTTTGCGATGCACCGGAATCGTTTACCTCTGGCGTTATCGGTTCCACTAACGATTCTTTTGGACTTTTTCCTGCGTCGCGCATGATGACGTCACACTCCACAACTCAAATTATCATGGAGCAGAGAAAGCGGTCCACGGTATGGTTGCATTTTGGCCATAAAATATGACAGTTGCGTTTGTAACCAGTGTAGTGCCATTTTAACTTGTAAGGGTGGTAACACTACCAACATGTTAAAACATTTGCGGTCTTAACACAGCATTAAAATTCAAGAATGCCATGTGTTTGATTCTCAGCGCTCGAGTGCAAACTCCGTGGTTTCCATAGACATAGGGTATTATTATCAATACAAATTTATTCTTATAATTATATTTTCATATTTGGACCATATTATTTATTGTTTAAAGGAAGATAAGTGCATAATTTATTGATCAAGTTTATATTTACCATGTAAAGGACAAGAGTTTTGGCGTCTAATAAAACAGCTGCTTTCGAAGCTAAAAAAAATTCCTATGACGACCTTTTTTAATGTAAATATGTAGCTAACCAGGTCTTATTACCTGTCCACAAAATTATGACCAGTTAAAAAAAAATATTTTATACTGCTGTTGCCTTCTCAGCCTCGGCTTTAGCGGCTGTTAGCCAGGCGTCTTTGGCTCGTTGCTCTCGGCCACAGAGCGGGTCCAAAAATGAGACAGTTACTGGGAGCAGGGTCTGTACTTTCCTCCCTCGGAACGGGAGCATTTATTTACTGTCTCCAAAAAGAACGTTAGAGTGGCGAGAATCACTCACAAACAGAGCTGCCATGTAAAACTCCTAACACTCCCTGAAAGACTCCCAGCCTCCCTAGAAGCTCAGTTATCCAGAATGCAAAGCTTCTTAAGGCAACAGGCTCATCCTGTAACAGTTTAGGAATCGATAATGAAATCGATAAGGAATCGGTTGGATAAGAAGAATTGATAATGGCATTGACATCAATAATTTATCAGCTCCCATCCCTAGTTAAGGCTGCATGAAATGAAGACAAACATTTAATTTATAACATCTGTCAGATTTGGTTGATTTATTATCATTGCAATTACAGCAATAATTACAACTGTTAGTTTAGCACCCTCATTTAGGTTTACATATGCACTTATGTGTGTGTGTCATATTCATTCTTATTAATGGACCGCATAGTGGATGGCAGCATAGCATTACACGCAATAAAGGTTTGAACCCCATTTCCAGGCAGAAATGTCAGTACTATACCAAAACTGCATTTACCTACTATTATTAGCAAGACCATCTGCTAACTAATGTAATTTTTTACAAATGTCAGTTGTGATTTAGCTTTGCAGTGGCTATGTAAACTGAATCTATGATCCATCTTTAGAGTTGCCACAAGGATATGTTTGGAAACGGTTAAATGAACACCTTGACATAATTTAAGGCGTTCTTTAGCCTAGTGGTTAGGGCGTTCGCCATGTGATCAGGAAGTCGTAGGTTCGATTCCCAAGACTGCTTGGCACCCATGAGTTACCCTGAGCAAGGTACTGTCCCCACACACTGCTCCCCGGGCGCCGTGTTTCTGGCTGCCCGCTGCTTCACTTGGTGAATGGGTTAAATGCAGAGGAAGAATTTCGTGCTGTTCACACTGTGTGCTGTGGTGTGTTCGCGCATGACTGAATGATCACTTTCACTCACTTCACTTTATTGTATTAATGATTTATTTGTATTCATTAAATATTAGTGCAAATAAGTGCTTCCTACCCCGATTAATAGGTTCTTAGATAGAAGTTTATAGGCTGTCTAGGACATCTGCACAGCACTGAATATTATAAATGAGAAATGTGTGCATGCAATTTGTTGCCTTCAGAAGGATGTTGTTCTTCTCTGCAGATACCAGCAGCTCAGTCACTTAGTACATTTAACTGCATCAGCAGTTATAGATACCATTTAGCCCTTTGATATTCAATCCTTCGTATTCATCTTTTTCTGGCAGACCTGGATCGGTAACCGCAGGAGGAAGTATCGACTGATGGGCATTGAAATTCCACCTCCCAAAGGAGGCCCAGCGACCTTTCCTAAAGTTGCCAGTGCAGAGCCCCTGTCACCTCTGACCCCTGAAGAGGATGAGCACAGCATTCTTAAGCCTGTAGAAGATAGCGAGCAAAATGATGATGTGTCTCTCTGCCTGTCTGAAGGTATTTTAAATCCTGTGTTCAAGTTCTTGCATCTCTTGCTTTTAGATCATGATCACAGTTTTGTGTTGTTTTAGTAATTACATTTAAATTGACCATATTTTCACTGACTGGAAATCATTTTAATATATTGTTACTGACATAACCACCTTGTGTATACAAAATGGTTACATTATGGTAGAAGAAAAAAGTGTAATAAGTAATTTATATTTATATTGACTCATTCATTATGAAATTTTAACAACATTAAAGGCAGACTTTTTTTTCACATGGTTTAAGAACAAAATATCAGTGTGACAGCAAATGGTGTGTTTTCCCTGTCTTTAAAGGTGGAGCGAGCGACTCATACCTGAAAGAGAACGACACTGGGCATGATAGCTCGAATAGTTCTGCCCTTGCTGAAAATGTGGTAAGACAATATATTCCATGGAGGCATATTATGTATATTTAATATTAGTGATGGGCCGATCCGCGTTTTTCCAGTTCCGATTCGATTCCAATACACGACTGCCGATATGGATACAGATTCCGATATAATATATCGGATATATAATCTTTTTTCTTTATTATTAGCATTTTTTTTGTTGAAATTGTGCTGTTTGTTAGTAAGGTTACATCACAGAATAAATAAACTATTAACCGCTTATTAGAAGAGCAAAAATAGACACAACTACACTGAATTTAAAGGCATTCCAAAGGCATTTATTTACACTTCACAAAAAAGTAGCAGCAACAGCTTAAAATTTTGTAAATATCAAAAACACAACAATCTTGGCTGAATCATCTAAATAGTCCAAGTATTATGTACATTCTCGCAGTAACAATTGTGTAGAAAATAAAGTGCAAAACTAATACATTTAAAATGTGAATTCGGAGACACGACACGGGCAGAGTGTAATCTAACCACTTCTGTATTTAAGGTGAACCGGCCGAGTTACGAGATGCCCAACTTTAGCCTCGTCGTGTTTTGAGAGAGAGAGGGGGAGAGGGCAAAAACAGCCAACAAAACACACAAAATAACCCCTGAAAGATCCCCAAAAGGTCCTGAGGGAGAGCTAAGAGTCTTCGCTGATATTCCTTTCGCTTTTGGGCTGTCTGCTGTAAATTTGTTGCGTTTTTGGAAAATGTCAAAGAGCGTCTGCTGCCTGGTGACTTTTCCCTGTTTCCCTAGCATCTCCTGGTACTCTTTGTCATGAAATCTCTTTAGGGGCTTGATTAAATTTGTTGTATTGTACGACGCAACCATACTTCCACCCCTCGGGACGCTGGCTTTGCACACATTGCAAGCAGCCATCTTGCTTTTCGGCGTTTCCAAACTCTAGTATCTCCAAATGAGCGACATGTTCAAAACAAGGCTCACTCAGATTGAAGTTGCCGCAGGTTCATGGTATGGGGGCGGTGACGCGTCTCGTATTACACAGCAAACTGGAATATAGAGATCGGGGCTGTCCGACCAGTATCCGATATCAGATTTACGGCTGTATCGGACCCGATACCGATATCATATCGGATCAGGCCCATCTCTATTTAATATGCATGTAGTATGTAGGCCTATATGCAATATGGACAAAAGTTTTGGCACACACACGTTAATGATTGAATTCAGGGGGTCCCTTATTTCCAGTGAAGGGCAATCTTAATGCTTCAGCATACCAAGACATGTTGGACAACGCTGAGCATTGGCGGCCCATTTCTGTTCCAGCATGACTATGGAGCTTGCTTTGTGCACTGTGGCACAAAGACAAGGTTGCATGAATTGGATGTGGAAGAACTTGACTGGCCCACACAGAGCCCTGACCTCAAGCTGTTACAGCTGCAAAGGGGTGACCAATCCCATGTTAAAGTCTATGCATTTAATGTCATTGGTGTAATGGTCAGGTGTCCCAATACTTTTGTCCATATAGTGAATGTTCAGATGTGTAATAAAGGAAAACATGATGGTGCTGGGGGCTGGGCCACCCCTCACTTATTAAACCTTTCTGTAACCCCTCCGGATTCGTGGATGGGGCACTATCGTCTTGGAACAGACTGTTCCCATGATGATAGAAATGTTTCATGAGATTTTCGTCAGTCATGATATCTTTGCACTGATTTGCAGTGACCCTTCCTTTTAAGGGAACAGACCCAACCCAAAATTCCCCCTGCAACATGAAGGCCACTCCTTCTTCTCTCTGGGGACTTTCAAACATTCCAGCCTGTACTTTTCTCTTGGTGTATGTCACACGTCACTTGCCCACTTATCGAGAATATGGTAAAGGATGACTTTTCTGAGCAAATTGCTTTTAACCATATTTCTGTAGACTGATGACTGTGTTTTTTTTTTAACTTAAACTTGCATAAGCATTTGTCTCTGTAGTGACAGATTCAGGCACTGAGCCTTACTATATCCTTCTCTATTTAGTTGTGGACAGACTGTTCCTGCTGACACCATCCACTTATATCCTGTATTGATATTCTCAGTCACCTGAGAAGCAGCAGAAGCCCTTCTGTTTTTCCTGACTTATCAAACTAATGCACGCACATTACAGTTACTGAATTCACAATTTCCAGTCTTATTTACTGATATAGTGATATTTTAAAACTTATGTAAACAGACATGTAATTAAGAGTAAATTTACAATATTATTTACAATGTCAGCCTGGGAAGTACCAAAGGACACTTGTAAGTACTGATATCTTTACCATATATCCATATAGTCACTGTTCCTACTGAGCTACTTGCCAGTTGAGCAGTCTTATGCAAAAGTCACTTTTGCTCCTGCTGTCTTGATTCAAAGTTGAGATCAGCTGGGTCTTCTCAGCATTTTTTGCATCCTACAGGGAATGATAGGATGTTAATTGCTTATTTATATACAGTAGTACACTCCTTCATTGTGTTCCTCCATGTTTTCATTTAGGTTTTTCCCTTTGTCAGCCATCTGTGTGTATGTATGCATTATTCCAGTGTGACATTATATACAGTTTTTAGTTATGACTTTAAAAAAATCTGTTTGCAAATTTCAGAAAATTGAAATAATTGATGAAGAGGATGATGACGACGACGATGGCGAGTTGATGGCCACAGATATGGAACAAATGCATAGTCTTTTAGAGTACAAGGTAAGTTGAAATCTATGGCCTATGGGGTCATCATAATTATCTGTTATTAACATAGTATTAATATTTATTTTAGTCTTATTCTCTTTGCTCTTTGCAAAGATAATGAGATATTAGTTTATTTTTATTATTTTATTTAGATGTATGTAATACTTTTTAAAATGTTTGTTTAATTTCTGAAATTTACGTGCTCCCAATAGTTTTTGTTAAATATATGAATTCTCAATTAATGCAAAAAATGCAGTTGTCCTATTACTCTCTAATGATTTGTCTAGAAATAATAAAATAGTACCTAAATAGTACTTCAAAAGTTTCAATAGGAACCTTTGTAGTGTCTTTTTTTAGGAGGGTCATAAATTCTCCTGTTTCTTGTTTTTCTGGGGATCTGTTATGCTCAGAATTTCTCACATACCCATAATAACAGGATTCTTTTTTGTCACAAACCTCTTAAGACACACTTTTTTTAGATTATTGGATAAAAAATTCCCTTAACTGTATCGACCAGCACCTGTCAAGCAGCTTCTTCAGCAGCCACATCAGCAGATGATAACATTATATATTGGTTGTTAAATAAGTTCATAAAAATTATACAGTGAAAATGACCTATGTTTTTGAAATCTGAACAGAAGTCAATTAATTCTTTGCAAGTAAATGAAAATTTTATAGATTTTATGTCGTAACTGAATTCATATAAAATATTATAGTGATACCAGAACCTGCTTAACACATGCTGCTTTGATCAACAGACACTGGTTTATGGACTAATTTCCCCAGAATTTATTACTAACTACACAGACCCGTCTTTTTCTGTGCTGTTCTTTTATTTATTTATTATTTTCCCCCCTCTGCATTAAAGTAATGCATGGCCAGTCATGCTTGAAACTGTGCGCTGCCACTCATCTATAATCCTCTCCTTAAATGAAAATGTTTCTGCTTGCCTGACGAGCTCGGGAATTCACTCTGCTCTGCTTTTGCTCCCAGACACCCACAGCTTTGCATACAAATAGTGAGAGGGGCAAATCATTTCCAAGCATCAATTTGCTGGGCAGAGTGGATTGCTTGTGTTTCTTTTTTTGCTACTATTGCATTCTAATATCTGTCTTTCCTAATCCTGACTGAGAAATGTACATACATTGCTTTTAAATTACAGTCTATTGGAAAATAGGTTGTAATATTTAGGGAATATGTAGTTTATGAAGTAATACTGAGTATAAAATATTGCTGAGTCAAAAATTCTTGTGTTAATACATGTAGCGTATAAGTATAGATTGTTTTTATATTTACTAGTGGAGCTCCATTTACAGATATCCTTAGAACAAAATGTATTTCATAAGATTTTTTTTTTTTTTGCAGTACAGAAATCATTTGCTTTTTTTTAACCCTCCTATTGTGTTCATTTAGGCTTAACTTTCTTTGTGTTCACTGTCACTTTTGACTGGGAACATGTTAGTTGATTATAAATCCATGACAATATATATATATATATTACTATCTAATGTTGTGTTGGAACTTACTACTAACATTACAAGAGTTGAACTTCCATGTCCTATTTATGGCCTGTAGGCCTCATTCACCTAAGGTCATAAAACTTTTTTTTTTTAATTAAAAAAAAAATTATAGTGATTATTTTGACTGTTAAACATACTAAGATGAAACATTTCAGTGTTTCAGAAGAACCTCATTTCAGTGTTTACCAAGGACACTGTTTTTAAACTATTTTAATTTTCTTTTAAAAGTGGCACCAAATAACATCTATTGAGTTCCTGATCAAACGCGACCAGTATGATTTATTCAGTAAAGAAAAAAGGCAACGTTTTTTTGTGGTTGCTAAGGTATAAAAGGTGGTTGCTATGGTGTCGGAGTGGGTTGCTAAGTAGTTTTTAGAAGGTTGCTATGGTTTAGGAGGTGGTTGCTAAGTAGTTTTTAGGCAGTTTCTGTGTGTAGGAGGCTGTGGCTACGGAGTTTCTAGATGGTTGCTATCGGAGACAATGTGGTTGCTAAGTATGTGGTTGCCAAGTTGCTATGGTGGATGAGGTGGTTGCTAGGGGATTTTTAGATGGTTGCTATGGGAACTGGGTCAAAGCAATTTCCTCCAGTATCATTAAAGTTTTCTGATTCTGATATACACAATAGGAGGGTTAATTAATGTATGGGTATAAGATGATTCTAAATTGTCCACTTTTTTGTTTTAGCATGAAGAAGTGCAGTACCTTGAGAGCGAGCTAGAGAACCAAAAACAGAAGTACTATGAGCTGAGAACCTTCACAAGAAGCCTACTGAAAGCAGTGAAGAACAATGACACGGAAAAACAGCAGGTAAGAAAAACACTGTTACATAGAAGATCAACATGGGCAGCTGGTGGCCTGGTGGTTAGGGAGTTGCCCGTGCCATCAGAAGGTCGTAGGTTCAAATCCCAGCACTGCTGATGGCATGGTACCGTTCCCACACACTCCTCCCCCTGGCGCCGTGTTGCTGGCAGCGCAATGATTCACTTGGTGAATGGGTTAAATGCAGAGAACAAATTTCACACTGTGTGCTGTGGTGTGTGTTCATTCTTAAGAGTACTCTTCTAGTGGGTAAAACACCCAATGATCAGTTGCAGGTTTGAACCCCCACTTTCTACCACTTTGTGGGGTGGTGGTGGCCTAGTCAGTAGGATACTTGCTTCTGGACCAAGAGGTCATGGGTTCGAATCCTACCATCAGTATACCACCACTGGCTCCATGAGTAAGACCCTTAACCCCAAGTTGCTCCAGGGAGACTGTCCCCTGTGGTTAGAGAATGGAAGTCACTTTGGATAAAAGCATCTGCTAAATGCTGTAAATGCAGTGTAAATGTGTCCTTGAGTAAGACACTTAACCCTAAGTTGCTCCCTTTACCTTTTACTTTACTTACAACAAAATGTAAGAGAATTGAGGTCTTTGCTTCTTGGTTATCATGTGTTCTGACAGGAACTGTTAGCCAGCCTACCTCAACAAGTGGAAGAAGACATGGGGCTGAGTCCGGAAAGGGACGTGGGGTCCAGCATGGAGATGACCTCCAACCTGAAGGATTCCTCTGTATCAGAGGGGGAGGGGGACACCGAGCCATTGTGACTGTAACCCCAGGGGCTTGTCCTTCCTCTCCTGTTCTCACACAATCCACACGGTGCCTGTGGAAACGTACCAGTAATAATGGACCTGTCGCGGCCTTTTTTACGGCTTATCGGACTGTCTTGTTGAGTGGATCCAGTTCTACTTCAATAAATGACACTAACTTGACCATGGTCTCCATCTCTTTACTTTTACTGGCAAAACAAGAACATTAAGATGCACTTTTTTCTTTACAAAGACATTTATATTTAATTTTAATGTATACATTTGTATGAATTTTTTTCCATGATGAACGTTTGATATTCATAGGGTCTCAAGTCCCAAAAACCGTCATTTTTACGTTACTATTATCTAACTTAACATGGTGTTTTAACAACTGTATGTTCATAACTTCATAAATGTATTTTATATCATTTATATTATATATACTTCAAAAAGTAGTCAAATCGAGTTTACTTATAGCCCATTATCTTGCATGAAAGGTCATTCAATGTGTTTTAAAGGAATAGAATAAAAAAATAGGCATAAACATGGTAGGAAGTAAAAGGAATGAAAGAAAACCAATAAAAGAGGACTAAAAGTGCAGATATTTAAAAGAAGGTGGAGGAGAATAATGCTTTTTTTAGCAGCTTTTTAAAGCTACAGCTACAGCAGATCTGCTAATGATGGGCAGTTGGTTGGGCAGCATAGTGACTAAACACTATTTCACCATGTTTAGTTTCAGCTTATTTCACCACTAGCTGACCAGCTCCTGCAGATCTCAAAGACCTACCAGGATTATATACTTCAAACATATATGGAAATTGCATGTTATCCTTGTGCTGGCGTGGGTTTCCTCCAGAGTCTCTGGTTTCTCCCACAGTCCAAAGACATGCGCGTCAGGTGAGTTGGGAATTCTAAATTGACCACAGGTGTGTGTGTGTGTGTGAGTCCCTGCCTTGTGCCTGTAGACGCCGGGATAGGCTCCGGGTACCTGTGACCCTAGTCAGGACTAAGCAGATAGGCCTACATGAATGAATGAGTAATAGATTCCAGGTGGGCACTGAGAATTGATCTTCCCTCTTTATGTCCAAACAAGTTAATTTTTGTCCTTGTTTAATTGAAGAAAATTTCAATGCATCCAGTTATGAACTTTTTGAAGCACTGAAAAAAATGAATCTGGGACCAAAATTACTTGGTGAAAGAGCCTGAAGGACGAATGTCATAGTGCATAATTATGATAGGACAACCTACTCTGCCTTTTTGAACCTAAACTGTAAATTGACAAATTCCATAGGCAGTCTTTGTTCTGTTTGAAAATTAATGTCCGTGGTTACTGACTTTATGAAAGGTGCTTTATATAAAAATAAGATAAAAGACTGGGACTGGCAATTTCAAAAATGCCTATTTCCCCCAGTCAGTGGACTTATTTGACACAAATTAGACACTGGAAATCTTAAGCTCCTTGAGAAGAGATTTGTAAATAAGATGTAAAAAAATAACTGAATCTGAGCAGAGTGCTTTTCATGAATGGCAATAATCAAGTGTTAACGATGCACCACAGACCACTGATGCTGAAGCATATAGGCTACAACGTTTGTGGATTTGAGTTAGACATTCATTTTAGGTTAACATTTAGATGTCTCACTCTGGGTTATCTTAAACAAGTTTTCTCTGTGCTAAGATCATATCTAATATTGTGTTTCTCACCTATTTATGGTTGTTTGTCATTTAAAAATATCATAGTCCTACTGAATATCAACGATTTTCAAAAAAGCCTCCAAATCGAATTTGGCTGGGATGACTTTTGTGTTCTTTACGCCTACATGACCCCCTGGGGGGGGGGGGCTTATCGTCTGTGTAGGTCAGGATAGAGGGAATGAGCCTTAAGCTCCTTTATTCTACCAGGAAAGAGGATGTAAACTGATGGACTGGATGATTTTGTAATGTTCTGCTCAAATGTTTCTTCTTGCAGGTCAAGTGTCTAGGATGTAAAACGAACTGAAATTCATATCAATTCAATTTAATTTTTAACTGTTGTTGTTACCTCTTTTTGTTTTTACTGCTTTCATACTTAAAATGTATATTTATTAATTTCTGGACTATTATCAGTCCCACAAGTGATAAATTTGCTTTCTCACAGCTGGATGTGGACAGTACAAAGTTATTATTATTATTGTTATTATTGTTATTAAAAAATAATAATATATGTTTGAAATGTTATTGTTAATAGATTATAGATAATAAATAATTATTAAAAATAATAATTATTAATGATGCATTAAAATACTTATATTATTATAATACATATACATATTTCACACATACGTTTGTTTATATCTATGGTTTTACATATTATTATAAGTTATTTTATTGTAACCTGTTGTTGCATTAATTTTCAATCTTATTATTTTCAGTGCTATTAAATGTTATTTAAATTTTCCCCTCTTTCTAGTACACTATATGAACAAAAGTATTGGGATGCCTGACCTCGGACTTTCATTGCATTCAAATAAATACATTTTAATATGAAGTTGGTCCCCCTTTGCAGCTAGAACAGCTTCCACAGTGTTTCTGTGGGAATTTGTGCCCATTTATTCTGTAGAGCATTTCTGAGGTCAGGCACGGATGGACGAGAAAGCCTGGCTCGCAAGTTCGGTTCCAGGTTATTCCAAAGTTGTTGGATGGGGTTGAGGTCAGGGCTCTGTGCAGGCCAGTCATGTTCTTCCACACTTAATTCATCCAGCCATGTCCTTATGGACCTTGCTTTGTGCACTGGGGCACAGTCATGCTGGAATAGAAAACGGCCTTCCCCAAACAAAGTTGAAAGCATGGTGTTGTATATAAAATGTACTTTAAAGCAGCAGTATGGCTACGTTCCAAGTATGGTAAATTGACATTATTAATGTCACAGGATGGGATATCTCACTCTCTCTCGTATTTTTTTTTTTGTTTGTTTTTTACAGTACCTTAAGACTACCCTTCATCGGAAAAAAGAATCCTAGCCCAAACTCTGAATTAAGAGGTGTGTCCCAATACTTTTGTACATATAGTGTACTTCAAAGCAGGTGTGCAGATAATCATTTTAGTAAGGGGCCGAGACCCAAACCCTGAACTAAAAGGTATGTCCCAATAGCCTACGTTTGTCCATATAGTGTACTTTAAAGCGGCAATGCAGCCAATCATATCAGTAAAGGGCCTAGACTCAAACCCTGAATTAAGAGGTGTGTCCCAGTACTTTTGGCCACATAGTGTAGTTTAACGCAGCAGTGCGGCTAAATTCCAATGATAATAAATTGACATTATTATTGACATTACTACTGACATAGATGGGATGTCTCACTCTCTCTCCATCCTCTGTTGCTCTCTGCGGACTTTTTTACAGTACACTAAGATTGTCCTTCACTGGAATTAAGGGGTCTAGTCTAAACCCTGAATTAAGAGGTTTGTCCCAATACTTTTGGCCACGTGGCATAGCTCTAGATGGGGAAATCCTAAACTGAGTGGCGTCAGAGCTACGTCAGTGCTCGGCTCCGTTGCTGTGGGTAGCACGGAGGCGGCCATATTCGTGTCAATGGGAGAGTGAGAGGCGTCCGGTCCGCGTATGATCCAGCCGAGCAGACCCTCCGCAAGAGACCCTCCGGCTGCCCTGCGATCAGGCGGCAGGCCGACTGCTCCCGAAACGCGACTGATCGTCCGAGACGGGCTGCCGAGCTTCTGAGACGGAGGAATGTCTCGCTGCACAGGGCTGTAGCTGCACCGTCGGGATGATGCCTTTCGCCCAGCCACAGGATTCCTGGCACAAAATGGAGGTGCATAGCGTTAGTAGTGAGGTATGTTGACTCCTCTTGCTGGATGTTTTTAGTTTACGAAGCGCTTTTGTGGAAGCAGGGAGGAAAGAATCAACAAAACGCTGGAAATACGTTCGACCTCCTAGAGGACTCTTAGCTGCCTAGTCGGGAAATCTGCTAGCTCATAGCTCAGGCGCGTTCAGAAGCTCTTAGCATTTAGCAAAACAGCTAACGGGGGATTCCTATCTCGCATCTTTCCTCTTCTGTCTGTCAGAAAGTTTGCTCCTCGTTTCGTAAGGACCGTCCCGAGCTGCCGGCTCCCCTTGAGCTCAGTTCTGTCCTCTTTCTGCTGGAAAATCTTCACTTCCCATCTGAGCTTGGTCTCTAAACCTTCAGAGATGAAGATTTAATCTCCCGTCCTCTGCTGGGATTGGGAACGCTAATGTTAGCCAACCTTGTTTTCCATGTGGCTTTTCCTTACAAATGCTCCTGCTACGAGAAGAATTGATACAGTTCAGGAAGAGTTGAGTCGTAGTGTTTTTAAGTCATTATTTTCCTGCAAGCTACTTTTATTTCAGGAGTTGGACAGTCCACGCAGAGTGATAAATAAAGTCACAGAGCTTAGCATTGCTGCCAGGTCATTCTCCTCATGTAACACTTGTTCCCGTTGATCTCTGGAGTCTGTAAACACTGTAGTATGTGTCAGTTTGTGCAGTGCTTTAATGGACATCCCTTGAGAAATGAGACGTTATTTTTCACGTCTTGCACTGAAGTCAGTTAGGCAAAAGGCTGCTGCTCATGGATCACGGCATACAAGCCCACCTGGAGCTGGTCCTCGTCACATTGGAGGATATTATTGAATGTCCAACGTAATGTCTCTTTCTTTGGTCCATCCAAACGTCATTAAGATGTTATACTCTGAGTGGATGCAGTAATACATCATCCCTGAAGCTATCGTACTCACAGAGCCATCGTGTCTACATGGACTGCGCAGAACTAACATTACCTATCTTTCACCTTTGCGTCTTTTCTCCACATAGTGTACTTAAAAGCAACAGTGCGGTTAAGTTCCAATAATGGTAATGTCACAAGATAGGATTCCTCACTCTTTCTCCTCCTCTGTTGCTCTGTAGTGGCTTTTTTCAGTGCATTAGGATTAGAAGTAAGGTGCCTAGCCACAAATCCTGAATTAAGAGATGTGTCCTAATACTTTTGGCCATATAGTGTACTTAAAAGCAACAGTGCAGCTAAACTCCAATTATAGTAATTTGGCATTATTCTTGACATGTCACAAGATGGGATGTGGCACTCTCTATCTCCTCCTCTTTTGCTCTCTAGCAGCTTATGATTGAGATGTTACTCTGCGTGAATGCAGTTATGCATTGATGTTGACTGATGCTGCTAATGATGTAGATTCATCTAAATAAGCCTGACTATGCCAGTGTTAAAATAATGCTGATTTGGGCTTGTTTTTCTTGCTTCATCTCATTGCATGTGAAGTGTGGACATTAAAATCACTGTAAACACTAGGGCAGGTAGAGCTTTAGTGCTTTCAGATTCTCTGTGAGCATAGTCTCAGACTACATGACAGCTTACCAATGTAACTTGCTACGAACTGTCAAAAATGCCTGCGTAGCTGAGGTGAAATGGCTTTGAGAGAGAGTTTTTGGGGGGGGATTTTCCAGAGACCATCTTGAGAAACATGCAGCACTTCCATTCTGTGGTCGTGATAAATTGTATGAGTCATCCTCTTGAGGGATTGGGCAGAATGCATTAGATTGACTTGCAGTGCTGGGTTCTTAATGGCATGAAATGGGCTTGCAGAACGATATGCAGTATTTTCATCTTCAAAACAAGAGCTCTGTGTTGTCACTGGATAACTTTGGCCTTAAGGCCAGTAGTTGCAGTTCCAAAATTAATGGGATCATAAATCATCGATTAAAATACATAGCATTTAATAGTTTAGAAGATTGCCCTTGTGGGACCGTGTCTTGCTGTAAGCCTGTGCTCACCTGTATATTTCTTAAATGTATATGTTCCAGCCAGAAGACACTAATCCTTATTGTAAACATGAACAGTGAGAAGACATGATTGGAAGTAACTCGCATGGGCAGCTTAATCTGCTTGGTTGATTGGCTCTCCATACAGGTTTAGAGAGGAAACTTATATATATCACAGATGAAGTTAATAGCATTGATTTTCTTGTTATAGCTGCAGCTGGCATGGAGCGTAGATATTAGGCAGCAAGTCTACAATTACAATTAGTTCTTTAAATTAATGTGCTGGAAGCAGGGTCTGTGTTTCTTTGATAAGGGTGTTCCCAGTAAGTAGTGGTTAGTACCTGCCAAAAATTGTCCAAGGAATGGCAGCTGTTCTTTTCAGATCCCAAGAAAAAGCAACGGTACCACAATTTGCAAAAAAAACCTATATATATATATTCCAGACTATGATGGAAAGGTGTCAGAACACACAGTTCATCTCATCTTGCTGCATATGGGGCTGCATAGCCACAGACCAGTCACAGTGCCCATGTTGACCATTGCCAAAAGCTTCTACAGTGGGTGTATAAGCATCAGAACTAGGCCATGGAGCAGTGGAAGAATGTGGTCTGGTCTGATGATTCATGTTTTCTTTTACATGATTTGGATGGCTGGGTGCATGCTCCTCACTTACCTGCGAAAGAGATGGAACCCAGATGAGATGTAAGAAGGCAGCGTGATGTTCTGGCCAGTGTTCTGCTGGGATACCTTGGGTCCTGGCATTTATGTGCATGTTACTGTGACACCACCTACCTAGCTATTGTTGCAGACCAAGTACACCCCTTCATGGCAGCAGTATACCCTAATGGCAGTGACCTTTTTCAGCATGATAAAGTAATGGTTTAAAGGGGACCTATTATGCAAAACTCACCTTTAAAAAAAGAAAAAGGCATAATAGGTCTATGGGCTATACAAAACATGTTCATGAAGTTCTTTGCACAAAATCACTCTCACATAAAGAGATATCACCAGCTTAATTCTTGACAGTTTCAGTCCCTTTCAAAATGAGCCGTCTCAAGGCTGTGTCCCTTTTATGCAAATAAGATGTTGTTGGCCACGCCCCACCCCATCCCATGCTTAAGCTGCGCGTTTAACTTCTGGATTGTACATTAGAATCCATGTCTTCAACACCAGTGAAAGTGTTTCTTTCTTTCTTTCTTTCTTTCTTTCCTTTCATTCCTAGCCTGTATGGTGACCAGGCTGAAGGAAGGAAGGGAGGGAGAAAGTGCGAGAGATACGCTAGGTGGACAAAAGTATTGGGACATTTAACACACGTGGAAAAGGCGGACAACAGGCTGCTTCCAGCCCTACATGTTCGACCCCGAGTCGGACCCAGAGCAAGATGAAAACAACACTTCACGTGTGCCGGTAGACATTGCGCTCGGCTTATCCGTGCTCGTAAAACTAGCAGAGTTAATGGCGGATCTTAAACTAATCTGGTGTTGGGGCGCAGCGGAGCGCGCCTTTCTGTATACGTCCACGGGAACAAAACGCAATTTACGCCGTTATTGGTGTATTGCCTTAACCAATAGCGGAGGTTGTTTTACTGTGTTTTGAGCTAGTTTCTGCCACTGCAGTGGTCAGGCACGGCTGAATTCAACATACATAAAGCTGCAAAGACCCAAGATGGCCTCTGAAAGGGGTGACAAGCAACAGGCTAGTGGGTGGGGTCTTGACAGATGAGGGAAAGTTCTATGCAAATTGGCCCCCACCTGACGTCACATGGGGGCCCTCCGTCCAAACGGCTCCTGTTGAAAGAGCCTGAAACTGTGAAGAATAGAGCTGGTGATATCTCTTTATGTGAGAGTGATTTTGTGCAAAAAACTTCATGAACATGTTTTGTACAGTCCATACACCTATTATAACTAAAGTGAGTTTTGCATAATAGGTTCCCTTAAAGGAACATGATAAAGATGGTGTTGACCTGACCTCCAAATTCCACATATGTCAATCTGACTGAGCATTCATGGGATGTGCCGGACAATTTAGTTCAATCCATGGAGTCTGTACCTTGGAAAATAGAAGACTTGCTGTTAATGTACACACGCATACAGAGTACTCTTCAGACATGGTGAAGTTTTTGCACCCTTCCTAAAATGACATTTTTTTACAAAATTGACTGATTGTAAACTGGCTTAAGAGATTGGGATGTTTAAGCAGTCATCAATTATTTCTTGTTTCACTGAGGTGACACAGAACCTAAATCTCTTCAGTCATCCACCACAAGGGGAAAGATTTAGGAGCATTCCATTGCAATAGGGCAAAAAGAAATGGATGCAAGAAACCAGCTGCTCAATACATGACAATGAGTAAAAAGTTTAAGATATTTAATCATTACAAAAAATACTCAGTTGTGCTTTGATGACAACAGGAGATGTTCAAAATGTTAAATTATGGTGCGCCATAATTTTTTTGTGGTCACCCATTACTTTTTTCCTTTGTAGTGGGTTCATATGAAATATAAATCAATTCTTTATTTGTTGAGTAAAAAGAATATTTGATAAACATTAAAGTGAATGCCATTTCACTCATTAAGTAAGTGTGCCAGTAATAAGCATGATTGTCCTTCATTTTGGTTGAATTATGCTTAATTTAGGTGTTTGTTTATTTATTAATTTTTTTTCCGTGGATGTGTTCATGGTGGAGGCGGTACGTGATCTGCTCTTCTCGGCCGTGGTGCTCAATCAGAGAAGAGAGAAGGCGGTTGTTGGAGGTGGTGGATCCGCAGGACACCGTAAGCCACCCTTCGCCCCCTCTAACCTCGACGGAAGCTGACGTCAACACCTCCTTCCAAATGAGCGCATCACTGTGGTCGGGTGGAAGCGAGGGTGTGTGCCCTCCTCACTTTCTCCCACACGGAGGCTGTGGAGGAGCACAGAGCTGCAGCTTGAAACTCCACTCCTACACACCGATTCAGCATGACACACTCGCAAAGCTGGGAACTTGACGCGGCTCTGTTGCTCAGGAACAGCGCCTTGTTTTTGTGCCATCTGCTTAAGCACAAAGGTGTTCCTGTCTGTTTCCTCTTGCACTGACCTTTTTATGAAATATTCCACAATACTCTGTGGTGGCCTTTAAAAGATTTGTGAAACAATCCACGTATTTTATATATGATATGATTCATAATGTGGTCTTTGCACTATGATACAATTATTTTGGACACAGGAGTGAAACAAAAAAGAATATTCAATGTCTTCTTTTATAATGTGCTGGTAGTTTGTCAGTTGTCCTTCTAATCGCCAAATTATTCGCCAAATAATGATTTTATGTTGAAAGTATAAAGTAGCCTAATTGTCCAATTTTATGTAACCGAGTATGACTAATTTTGAGTGCAGCGTAGATTTAGTTTCACCCCTTTTGTGGTTATCATGAAGGGAGTACTTTTTTAAAATTTATTTATTTTTAGAACAGCGGAAACCATTTCAATCAGTGCATTTCATATTTTGTGTTCTAAAAAAACTGCATTTGATTGGGAAATGTCATTGTATTTTTGATCGTTTTAATAAGTGACTATAATTACACACACACACACACACCCCAATAACACACTTTATTTGTACATCAAGCGCTACACTTATCCATGTTTTCAGGTCCACCTACCATGTAGGTGCACTTCATAGGTTAGTGGCTACAAGGTGCAGGAACACATCAGATAAAAGGACAGCTGTGGTTTCAGATGTGAGGTCCTCTTCCTTTGACGGGAAGTGTCAATTATGTGGTGATGGTGACGCAGTGCAATTGTAGAAGTGTATCAAAGTCCTTTTGTGACAGTTGTTTTGCTGGCTAAAGTTGTAATGTTGTGTTTTATAGGTCAATGGGCATCAGATCACGGATGAGCCAATGGAAGAGGGAGATTCCTTCACACACTGTGTGAGTATAACTGTGTGTGTGTGTGTGTGTGTGTGTGTGTGTGTGTGTGTGTGTTTGTGTGTGTGTGTGTGTGTGTGTTTTTTTTTGTGTGTGTGTGTGTGTGTTTGTGGGTGTGTGTGTGTGCGCGCGCGCGCACGCACAAGAGGTGCAGGGTGTTTTTCACTTGATGTTATCGTGGCTTTATTGTGTACTAGTGTGGGCAGTCTTGTAGTGACGTCACTTCTGTGTTTGGGTGTTAGTGGTAATCCTTCAGTGGGTTGGCGCACAACCCGTAAATAAGGCTTTCAACAGTGATACAGCTGACTACAAAAAAAATGAGTTAAATAATGTTTTCTGTTCTGTATCAAAACCTCAAAAAAGATTAGAAAGCTGCTGACTCTGTACATCCTAATGGAAAGTATGTGTCCATCTCCAGCCCCCATGCAGTAGAGCTGTTTTGTGTGTATGTCCGTGTGCGACTGTGTGCAATAGCAGTAGGTCAGATCGCCATTCACTTAAGCTGATTAGTGGCTCTCGGAAGTGAAGGCCTCTCCTCAGCTCTGACTGTGCCTGGTTCTCGGCAGCGTTCAGCCTCACCAGCACAATCCCTCTCTCCTATTAATAATGCAGACAGGATTTTTGTTTTTCTCTCCTTGCTGCTCTGATGTGAAAGGTACTTTTGTCCGCGCTTACGCCCTGGTGGCCTGGACTTATCTCAGTCTCTCAGGTTGTGTTGAGTCCGCCGAGAGGCCCATCCTGCCTCGCTTCCTCGCCCACAAGCTCTCTGACTCGGAGGAGCCAATTAATTACTGTGGCACGCTTCTCCGTGAGGCATGCCATTTAGTTGGCTGTTATAATAGATTCAGCCAGCAGGGAATACTGATTCACACTTTTTCCTCCAGAGGGTTAGTTTGCCTAACATCTATATTCAGACTTCATGCCCAAAGTCCTCAGCCTTCATATTAATGGTGGGTAGAACAGAATGTCATTTTCACATGGAGAATGACGCATTTCATGGCAACTGTTTTCATGAGCCGTTAGGCCTTAAAGCACTTGGTGTGGTCTGAAATGTTCATTTGTGGCTAGTATGTGAAATGCATGTTTAGTGCTTAATGTGCCGTTGAAAAAAAATGTACCAACAATTTAGCAATAAATGATTATGGTCTAATTAGTATAATGCGAGTTGCCCAGTGCCAGCTAGGATTCTTTATCAGATGCAGTAGCATTTGAGCATAAACAGTGTTTTGTCCTGACAGGATGAAGGGTCCTACAAGGAGATACCCATTACTCATCATGTGAAGGAGGGCTGTGAGAAGGCTGACCCTTCTCAGTTTGAGCTGCTTAAAGTCCTGGGCCAAGGCTCATTCGGAAAGGTGAGTCCTTGTTTGGAAGTGTTTTATTGTGTACCTTCACATATTATGTATGCTAGTTTTGAAAGTATTCTACTGTTTCACTGCTCAGGAAGCGGAGGCACAGTTTTGTGTGCACAGTGGTTTTATGAATGACCTAGAATAACCATTAAATGGACAGGCCAGATTCGCCTGATGCCAAAACCACAAATTTTAAGTTCTTAAGGTCCATACCTACTGAAGAATCAAATTTTTATGCATGTTGACATTGTTATACAAGTGGAAGTTAACATGGAAGTTAGCCCATTCAAACCTTCCTGCATGCCTTAATGTTCTGCATGATTCTGCCATTTTTTTAAAAGTCCCACACCACCCTTTGGTGATTATATACATGCTCTGCACTGTAATAATATGTGTTCATGGATGCAGAGACATTTTTAGGTCAATTTCAAATCAAAGCTGACTTTGTTAATTTTTAAAACATTTACCAAGTTTATGCCCCTGGTCATATCAAGTGCAATTTGTCAGTTCATTTTAATAGACAAAACTCTTGTTAGCTGATTTTTCAAAATGAAGGGATTGTATTACGTCGCCATGCACCAGTGGGTGGGGGAAAATAATGTTGACAAGTATTTTTTCACCTCCTCCTCCTGCAAACCCCATTTTTCATTTGGTGAAAACACTCGGCTTGCTCAGTGACCTTTTCTAATTTGTGTTTCACTTGGAAACACATCTTGGTTCTTTACAATGTACAAAATATAGTTTATATTTAAATTTACATTGTTGTTAGTATGGTGGAAGGATGCCATCAACAGATTAACTGAGTTAGCTCACAGGGAAAGGGATTAAGAAGAATCAAATTGACTCAAAGAACTGACACAGTGATGATGGATGTTTGGTCTGATGGCACTATTAGTCTGATAGCAAACTGGGATTGCTTCATTCCTGGAAGTCCATTATCCTGCACAGGTTTTTTGAATGCTCAAAACACATTTGACTGCATTTGGCTTAAGTAGTGCCAGATAATTAACTGATCATTTGAAAGATGTTTTTAGTGGGCCACTAAATTTCATTGTGAAAAGGTTTTTTTAGGACACAAATACACTATATAGACAAAAGTTTCAGAACACCTGACTATTACACCAACAGGGACTTTAATGACGTTGCATTCAAATACATAGACTTTATAATGGAACTGGTACCCCTTTGCAGCTATAACAGCTTTTTTTGGAAGGCTTTCTACAAGATTTTGGGGTTTCTTTGGGAATTTGTGCCCATTCATTCTGTAGAGTGTTTATGAGGTCAGGCACTGATGTTAGATGAGAAGGCCTGGCTCGCAATCTCTGTTCCAGTTCATCCCAAAGTTGTTGGATGGGGTTGAAGTTATTCCACACCGAACTCATCCATTCATGTCTTTGTGTACCTTGCTTTGTGCACTGGGGCACAGTCATGCTGGAATAGAAAAGGTTCTTCCCTAAATTATGTCCACAAAGTTGGAAGCATGGCGATGTCCAAACTATCTTGGTATGCTGAAGTATTAAGATTGCCCTTCACTGTAAGTAAGGAGCCTAGCCCAAACCCTGAAAAACTGTTGTGTCCCAATACTTTTGTCCGTATATCGTAGCTTGTCCAGTCTTCATGCTATACAGTTTCTGCATTCTTGGTCACAGGTGTTCCTGGTGCGGAAGGTAATGGGTCCTGATGCAGGTCAGCTATATGCAATGAAGGTCCTCAAAAAGGCATCTTTAAAAGGTGAGTCATCACCTCTGCTTTCATGAGACTTTTCCATGATGAATGTTTACCACATGACCTTTAGACGGACTCAGACCTGATGAGCCTCATGTCTGTTGACAGTGAGGGACAGGGTCCGCACTAAGATGGAGCGGGATATTCTGGTGGAAGTGAATCATCCCTTCATTGTAAAGTTGCACTATGGTAAGATCGGCATGACCTCAGTGCCTCTGTCTACCTGTCTGTGTCTCTTTCCTTCTCTCCCTGTTCAGCTCTATCCTGCCTGCTGGCATCATGAAACTTCATGCAGATTCTTGTCTTGAGCTGGGATTGTTTTATGTTCTGCTTTGCTTCACTCATTCTGTTCAATCCGTTCCTGTCATTTGTTTAAGGTCGCCACTTTGTTTGCTGGAAGCGTCATGTTTGCTTGCCAAGTCACATCCTGTGCATGGCTTCAGTGTATAATTTAGTGCTTTGGTTGACTTCACCATATGGCAGGAGTGACTGATGGAATATGAATAGGTTTTGTGCATGTGTTCGTGTGTGCATGTGTCTGATGCAGTGTTTCTGCCTTTCACTCACAGCCTTTCAGACAGAAGGGAAGCTCTATTTAATTTTGGATTTTCTCAGGGGTGGAGATGTATTTACTCGCTTATCCAAAGAGGTAAGCGTCCTCTTTTCTTCCGCTCTAACCTTTTAATGGAATTTTTTTTACCAGTCGTGCTCCCTGGTAAATGCCAGTGATTTAGGCTATCAGACTCCTTTCCTCAAAGGCTCACACAAATTTTTGACAATTGTGGCTATGCATATAAGCAAGAAATTGAAATCGTTTCCTGTTGTAAGGCTTATTATCCAGACCATAATCGGTTGTGGGTGGAAGTTTTTGAAATGACAAATTCCAGCTGCTGTGTGACGTAAAGTTTGACTAGTGTGTAGGCACTGCGGTGAACGACTGCCTCAGTTGCCTTTTCTGAAAGCACTTTGTAAAATATAAAAACAATGTCCTGAGCTCTTGCCACATCACTTTCCTCTTGCTGAAGAAATAAGCAGGCAAACTTATAAGGGCGGGATTACAAAATCAGACAATGCAATAGGAGCTATTGCTTTTTGTTTGTGCACACATGTTCTGTCAGCTGTGGCACTGAGAGTTATTAACTAAGATGTGCCATATCTGTAAATCATACTTGAATTAAAGTATACAACTAACTGAAGGTTATCAACATTTGCACACACATGTAAATGTAAGGAGGCAACTTTGATGTGCAGCTGAATTATTTATGAATGAGCTTTTAGCTTTTTAGCTCTCATTTAGTTAAACATCTTCAGCAATAAATACTCAAAACAAGAGAAACCGGTATCACAATTATGACATTTCTTTTTCAGTCTCTGTGATGGCTGGATGGCCAAATTTTATTTATTAATTAAATATAGTGTTCAGTGTGCATTTTTGTAAGGGCCTGTATTCTCTGAACACTCTCTCTTTTCAATACTTATTGTGATATTACTTATGTTACTGATGATTTATTTCAAATTATATGCAATGATACAATCTTGTATACCACTGGTTCATCCTGTGATGCAGTGAAAAACATCATTTCAAGATAGAAATATGGCAGGCATTTACTAATCTAAATTGTTCACGTTTTATTTATACGCTAGAAAACGAAATTTATGTGGGTTGGTTAGAAGGGCATCATGTCCTCTTCTGTCTTCCTAGAGCAGGTTACAGGTACTAAGGAATCTGGCTAGACCGAGCATTATCCTCTCACCTTGTCATAATGCTGCAGTCAAACATCAAGTTAAAACTTGGTTTTATTTATTGAAATTGTTCTTTTTTTTTTTTTTACATCTGCTGAAGAACAGTTGTTCAGATGACCACACTTTGTTTATTTGATTGCAGTAATAGTTATTAAATTGGCTTTATGCTTAAATTATGCTTAAAGCTTGACACAGTCTATCATTCAGCTATTTGACTTGCTGCGAATCAGAAGCAAAATCAGAAAACTATTTATCTCAGAGGAAATTGTTTATGCTATGACTGCACAGACACACAGAGACAAAATAAAATATAAAGTGTAAATAAATCCAATAAAGTATTTGTAGAAAAACCTCAATATGCAATACACTATAATATGTACGTAAATGGGTATAAATACTATAGATAACTAACTTACAGTTGGTGACCCTTTCAAAACACACTTTATATATTCTTTGGCCAGTTGACCTTCTTTGCCTACTTGTCGTAACTTCTACTGGGTGGTTTATGCTTATTAATACAACACTTCTTGAACATATAGGCCTTTATCTAAGACAGTTATTGCATCAAGTATCTGTGGTTAAGTACAATACTCGCCCCACACCAGAGTAAAGACTCCTAAATGCAATACACCCCTTGTCATCCCAGTCTGCTGCTACTAATGATTGCAACTTGTGTGTTACAAGTATGTATGTGTTTGTGTGTATGTGTGTGTGTTCCCCTCCCTTCCCTTCCCCCCTACAAGTGTTTTCTGGCACTTACCAGGCTGTCGTTGTAAATATGAAAATTAGAAATTGTTATTGTAACGGAATGCATATGATGTATATGTGTTTTAAATGGAACCCCCAGGTGAAATTATATTTTCAGGAGTTTTTTATCAACTCAGTATATGATACCAGTTAGTTCACACCACTTGATGGCACAAGAAACCTACGTGACAAATGTTTAAAACAGTAAATGACTTTTAGGAATGGAGTTTGGTATGCGGTAATTCTCAAAATTACATTCATTGTCCAGTTTTTATTTTGTTTGTGTTTTTTCCAACCAAAAATGAAATTTGTTGTTCCCAGAGTTAAGTTTTGTCATCTGAGACAGTCATTTTTTAGACCGCATTATGCAAGTAATCTTAAGCCAGCCTTTATCTTAAATTTAACCTTGTGATTTTTCAAACTATATATGTATGTATGTATGATATCTTTTGAGTTTTTCTGTTGTGGTAGTGGCTCACTGTGTAATCTGTATAACAATAACTTATTTCCTCCTGTTTTGTGTGACAATGGATGCTGCTGTTGACTTTTTTTCTTCTTGTTTGATGCAAAGATCAGAAAGTAAATCTGTTCAGTTCTTACTAGGTTATGTTTACAGAGGAGGATGTGAAATTCTACCTTGCAGAGCTGGCCCTTGCATTGGATCACCTTCACAACCTAGGCATTGTTTACAGAGACCTGAAGCCTGAAAAGTAAAGTATCCCTGTCCTCTCCCCCTCTCATCCATCTATCTCTCTGTCTATTTGTCTGTCTATCTATCTGTCTGTCTTTCTGTCTATCTATCTGTATGTAGGAGTCAGGTGTATGGGATTTCTGACAAGAGAGGAAAGTCTTTTGATTAGTGGCTAACAGCAGCATTAGTGCACTAATTCATTTGTTGCTCAGTATTATAGAAACCACAATAACATAGTAAAGGGGACATTTTGCTGTTTAAGAATTCACTGTAGACAACAATGGTTTGAATTTAGTTTCTCTCTCACTGTCTTTAAAATAAATAGGCTTTACACCACATTATAACTTAATAGATAAGTTACAGTCAGTGTTGTATGACTGTTTTGAATTTTTGTCTGATTTTTTTTTGTTTGTGTTTTTTTTTTATTGTACCCATGTATTTGTGTACCTGTATTGGAGAATCTGATTTTAATTTTCAGCATTTTGCTTGATGAAGCTGGACATATCAAGTTAACAGGTATGTACTACTCTCCCTGTTGTGTATACATTTAGGTTTTAGCAGATATTATTTCTATGTGTGCATGAAAATTTTCCAATTTATAGTTCAGTGTTGCATGTTTGGATATGCATACTGCTGTCATGTACATATTTTTTTTTCTTTTTTAGCACTAATACACTGATGTTCCTGTTGCAGACTTTGGGCTCAGTAAAGAATCAGTAGACCAGGATAGAAAAGCTTACTCTTTTTGTGGCACTGTGGAATATATGGCCCCTGAGGTGGTCAACAGAAGAGGACACACACAGAGTGCTGACTGGTGGTCTCTTGGTGTTCTAATGGTAGGAGACACACATATAACACGCACATACACATACTAACACAGATATAATATAACATTTACACATTAACGCTAAATGCGTTGCGAGCCTGTGATTTCACCAGCATGTTTTTAAACTATTACCTGTGATAAGATCAGACCCACTCTGATGCATACAATATGTAGAGAACATAGGTGAATTCTGCTCATCAATCTCATGACTGATAAAATTAAATACTTCCTTGTACAGTATTGTATGCACTTTTGGACTGTGAATTGACTGATTAGAACTGTTAACTTCCAGACATTCAGCACCCGTTCTATTCCTTCTGTATTCAAACCAGCACACCCTAAAAGTAATATTCTTTTTTTTTTTTTTTTTTTTTTTTTGCAAGCATCCCTGATAATTAGTGCTAGTTCTGATACTGTGGTATCTAACAAATGAGGTGACTCCCACTGTTTTTTATTGTTTTTGTCAGTTTGAAATGCTGACAGGGACACTACCATTTCAAGGAAAAGACCGGAATGAGACTATGAATATGATTCTCAAGTGAGTGGAACCTTATCTTAATATGAACAAACTGTAAATATTATTGATATATGATAAATCATGTACCATAAAAACCATAGAAAAACATTTTGTGCCTCAATAAAGTTGTTTATTTATTATTGACATTGTCTAAATGCTCAGTTGAATGTGACTATATGCTCTAACTGTTTATTACTTGTTTTGTCTAAATTCAATCAGAGCTAAGTTAGGAATGCCACAGTTTTTAAGCTTGGAAGCACAGAGTCTTTTACGTATGCTCTTCAAAAGAAACCCAGCAAATCGTTTAGGTAAGTGCCATGTCATCTTCTCATTACAAGTCAAAGTCCATTCATCATAACTCATTACTTAAGGCCAGTAGTATCCAGAGTTAAGCTGAATAGTGCACAGTAATTGCCTTTCTTCCTTCAATTATTTTTTTGCTCTCTCCTAGGAGCAGGTCCAGATGGAGTAGAAGAGATAAAACGGCATGCCTTCTTCTCCACTATAGATTGGAACGTGAGTATCTGGTACTTAGGTCACAGCAAAATCACTGTTTATGTTCGTATTTTAATATTCTATGTCTGAAGAACATTGACCAATTTTGAAACCCTCAAATGTGCAGAAAGACTGTGTGTTCATTTGCCATATCTAAAGTTAGCATCACAAATATTTTTTTCCTTATTCTCCACTTTAGACTGAAATGTGAGTGTGTGGTACATGAAAATAACAAATTACAGGCCTTCCACCATTGTGAAAGAATCTAAAAAAGTCAGCTAGATGTCCCAGATTATGTTGAAATAAACATAATAATAGTTTTTGAATTGTTCTCTTATTCTCTAAAGTAGCCTAGTAGTTTTGACTGATTTATAGTATTTATACTACAAAATATAAACAGTTCTTAAACCAATCAGCCATAACATTAAAGCCACCTGCTTAATATTTTTGTGGGTCCACTTCATGTCACCAAAACAGCTCGAACCCATTGAGGCATGGCCTCCACAAGACTTCTGAAATGTGTTGTGGTATCTGGCACCACGGTGTTAGCAGGAGAACATTGTCTAGAGGATCACACTGCCACAACCGGCTTTAATTCTTTCAACAGTGCTTCCTGGTGCCAACTCTTCCCCAAGCAAGTAGTACACACATACAGCTGTCCATGTGACTTAAAAGAAAATGTCACATGGACATCAGACCATGGTGCAGTTTTAAAGCTCACATACCCATTGCTGGCGTTTCAGTTTCAAGTGACCCTTTGTCATACGTAAACACAGCACAGCATGAAATTCTTTCACTGCATGTTGAGCAGTGTGTGGGGACGGTACCTTACTCAAGGGTACCTCAGAGGTGCCACCAGCAAACCTGGGACATGAACCCTTGGCCACTAGGCCACCAGCTTCCCCTGCTCCTATTTCAGTGGTCAGCTTGGGCACTATAATGTGCAATGCACAGTTCTGTACACCTTTCTGTTGTAGCAAGCATTGTTTTTGCGCTGCTGTAAATTTTCTGTGGGATCAGACAAGATGGACAAGCCTTTGTTTCCTATGCATATCATCCTTGGGTGCCTGTGGTCTTGTCACCTGTTCACTGGTTGTCCCTCCTTGGACCACTTTTGGTAGGTACTAACCACAACCCCCATATAACACACACACACACACACACACACACACACACACACACACACACACACCCCTACCTCTGTGGTTTGGGAGAGGCTTCTACCCAGTCATCTGACCATCACTATTGGACCCTTGTCAAAGTTACTCAGATGCTTACGCTCACCCGTTTTTTCCTGCTCCCAACTCATCACCTTCCATGGACTGAACATTCCCTTGCTGCCTAATATACCACACCTGTGTAACAAGTTAATCAGCATTCATTTTACCTGTCAGTGATTTAATGTAGTGGCTAAATAGTTTGCATATCTAACACAGTGAAACTTTGAGAAGTTTAATTTGTAATATGCTTGATATTTTGTCAGCAATTTTTTTTTTTTACTAACTTGATACTTTCATTTTGTCTCTACTTGTTATCATGTTTTGTCAAAGAATTGGCAGTTAAAGAAGTTGTAGTATAAACTTGTACCATACTTTAGGTAAACTTTAAATGTTTCATTTAAGTGAAAAATTGCCATGGTCTTACAGAAGTCGTATAAAAGTTATGTAATTTTGTATTTCAAAAAGATGTGGGGAAACCTGAATAAAAGCAAATTGGAAATTGGAAATCATTACACAATGTGTGATTATCCAAATCAGAAAACTTAATTGAAAACTTCATTGATCCCAGAGGAAAGTGCTCCAGGCAAAAGCCTCCATACATGACAGGAAACTATAGGTAAAAACTTATAGGTAAAAAAAGGTCTGTATTGATCTCAACTTTGGCGTTAAAGATGACAACATACTGTAACCTGGGCTTCCATTAGTCAGTGTAGATCATTCTCATTGTTAAACCCTGTGTGTGTGTATGTGGCAGACAGCCAGGCAGCGGGCCAGCTCTGGCTGTGTTAGTGCTAATAGACACAGCAAGTAGCATTTAGGAGCCAGCAGTACTTGATTGACCGTGAAGTGGAGGGAAGGGCACTCCCAGAGAGAAGAGATGGTTAATCTGTCTTGGTGCCACCCCTATAGTACAGCTGGTCTCGACCTGTCCACCTCTAGTCTGAAATAACAGGTGTACAAAGGCCTTGCCACCCACAGAGCCCATTCTGCTCTTGAGAAGATACATTTTTCTCAACCGGACTGGCCTCAGTGCCTGCCAGTGCCTTTTCAGGGCTATTGCAATTACTACCTCAACTTTAAAAAGTCATAGATTAAAATAGACTTTCTTTACTGGTAATGAGTATTTGACATTTTACATATACACATGGACAAAAATGACTATTGTTATCGAGATCAGTATTTAATCATGATCAATATTTTATCAATTTAAAAATGATCAATATTTAATCATGATCTGCATATATGTTTTGAATAAAGGCCTTTTAAAGGTTTCCTACATTGTATTTTTTCCCAAGAATGACTAATAATGCTAATAATTACAATACTTGACAATACAGTACCCTTATCTGCTTGTGTACAGAAACTCTACCGACGAGAACTTCAACCTCCATTCAAACCAGCAGCGGGAAAACCAGATGACACTTTTTGCTTTGACCCTGAGTTCACAGCCAAAACCCCGAAAGGTAAGAACAGTAATACCAAATCTTCACTGATTTCTACTTTATTGACTATGAGTGGTAAATGCTGACCTCACAGCAATTTTAATTTTTTTTTCTTTCTAAGAAACTGTTCAATTAATAATGATGTATAATAAAATGCATTGAATTCACAAAGTGATCATTTACATTGTGAATTTAATTTTTATTATTTACACCATGTGATCA
>JBBPCX010000032.1:19436857-19448056 GCA_037974365.1 Hydrocynus forskahlii | reverse complement strand
GCTAAATAAATATTTTCATAGTTTTGTAACAGATTTATTCTTTTAATAATTTAATAATAATAATTTCTTTCGGTTTCGGTTTTCAGCCAAGTGTTTCCTCATTTTCGTTTTTCAGTTTCGGTCTAAATAAATCATTTCGGTGCATCCCTAACATATATATATATATATTTCCTCATGATTATATCTGCAGCCGTCGAGTCTGTCAGGGCACTCGCACAATTACATTTTTTTTCAAATTTATCTTTTTTTAAAGAGTGCACTCTTTTGCGGTTATGCTGCGTGTGTGTGTGTGTGTGTGACTGTGTCCCCCGTCTACGCCCCATCCAGACTCTCCAGGCATTCCTCCCAGTGCAAACGCGCACCAGCTCTTCAAAGGTTTCAGCTTTGTAGCACCAGCCTCCCTGGAGGAGAGCAAGAGCTCTCCTCTAGTCAACATCCTTCCTATCGTGCAGGTAAGCCATGCTGGTAACCATGGAAACACTCACTTTCGCATCCTCAACACTTTCACCAGCATTCCGGTTGTAGGTGGATCTCATGCCGTGGGCTGTTTTTCACCACACATTTAGTTCAGACTAAGTCACCCATGGGTGTTTTTGGATGAAAACATAAGTGTTAATTTGATCCTGATTTGAATGCGGTGCTGCAAGGTTTCCCCATAGCTAGGTTCTGACTGTATGCATCAAAAGTCAGAATTCATCAAAGTAAATTAATTAACTTAATGCTGGGTAATGACATACTTTTCTGCTGAACACTGCTATTGCATAATCCTTGCTTCAATAACATTAAGTTACATTTTATAGTACAATTCTTGTTTGTTTTTACATATATAACAATATAACAGTCTCAACAGGACTGAGATGGTGATAGGTCGTCAAGGAATTATAATAAAGAGTGCCATAGTTTAGAGACCTTGACACAGAAAGATTTATTCCCAGCAATTTATTCCCAACATGAATTTAGGGGCAGGCAGAGGTCCCTTGTAGTAAGGCAGTTTGACTGCACAGGTGCGTGGTAAATTTTGTGCAACTTTCTAGTTAGGAGGTGAAGTTTAAACTGATGAAAGGGACTGATGACTTATATGGGTGATATGAACAGAGCTGAGAGGGAAGTAGAGAATTCTAGATGATGTATCTTGGGTCACGATGAAGAGGATGTATGAGGATTTTTATTAGAAAAAAGTTTTCTTGAAAACACGTTATTTGTTGAATGTTTGTTGTATTTGTTGAATATTATTGATTGACTGCCATTGCATATGTTGTCAGTTAATGTCAGAACATTCCATATAATTTCCCTTGCTGTGTTTTGAATAGGTACTTGCAAAAGTAGGCCTCAGACTCTAAAAGAGACAAAGAAAAGACACAACTTTATTTTAAGGGCAGAATATTTTTACTGTATGTGTATGTAGGTTGCTTTTATGTGAGTAACTGAAGTCAATGCCTCTTATTTTAGAACACACCTCTGTACACCTCTCTTGATTTAGTTATGGTGATGCAACATGTGCAAGCGATGCTGTTGTTTGAAAATCGATGCCAGAAAGGAGGGGGGAGTGTTTGGTGTCCTAAAATATTTTAATTTGAATTTAAATCATACGAGTTCTCTACAAATAAACTTTTATAGTAGGCTTTAGAAAGTTAGTAACAGTTTTGAAACCTATTAATGTGTAACAATGGGAGCACATCTGTGCTGGATGAACCTTGTAGGAATTGACAGTCTTGTTATGCATGTCACATTTTAAGTACACATATGTAAATGTACTATAAAACCATAAATGCTAACAAAATGTTTCTCAACATGAGAACCAAAGAAGTGTTTGTATAAAGGGTGTTAAACAGTCATACAGTGTAATATTATACATTGTTACATCCCTAGTTTGTGTCAGGGAGATCATCATGAAAATGAAGAATCAGAACCAAGCAGAGACAAAACCTACCAAAAGTTGCAAACAACGAATAAGACTATGTTTCAGTTGACTCTAATGGGGAGAGGAGACATAGATTAACCAGTTACAGAGTGATTGAATGAAGAAAGTACATTGTTGTACATGTCATATAAATGGCCTACGAACTGCAATATATTTACAATATAGCATTTAGGCAAAGTTTGCACAATTTAGAAAAATCAAATTCCCCCTGCTTCATTTGGTGACTGGGTTTAAATGCAGAGAACAATTTTGCATTGTTCACACTGTGTGAGGACTTTCTACACTTTTACACTTACACATTAGTGTTTTAGAGAAGGGTATTCTGTGTGAACCTGAGTTTTTGTTTTTTTTTTGAGCTTGCTTTGGGGGTGGGTTTTTTTTTTTTTTTTTTTTTGGTCACAGATGCACACTGGCACGGCGCTGTTCTCTGATGTGTATGAACTTAAGGAGGACATTGGTGTGGGCTCCTACTCTATATGCAAACGCTGCATCCACAGAGTCACCACCATGGAGTTTGCAGTCAAGGTGAGTGATACTATGTTACAGAAAGAGTACTTTTTAAAATAGCGTTTTGATAAACATAAATACATAGATAAGCATTGCCAGTAGAGGGCAGTAAATCATAACAAAGACTGCTTTTTGCATGTGACTAATGCTTCCGATTTAATGCTTTTCTATACTGAAGCTGAAAAATATTTTTTAGGCAATATAATAGAATATATTGTTACTGGATATTACTGGACTATGCTGGATATAGAATCATCATTTTTTAAAAATTACTCTCACCTTTCTCTCATTTAGATTATTGACAAAAGCAAGCGGGACCCATCAGAGGAGATAGAGATTCTCATGCGGTACGGGCAGCACCCAAATATCATCACACTAAAAGACGTGAGTATCTGTCACTCTTTTACCTCTACAGGCCTCATCTGTTCAGACCTGCCAGTGTGTACCAGGGCATGACTGAACTTACGATTGTTACCTCATTCTGTGTGCGTTCCAGGTGTACGATGAGGGGCGATTTGTGTACCTGGTGACGGAGTTGATGAAGGGAGGGGAGCTGCTGGACAAGATTCTCAGGCAGAAGTTCTTTTCAGAACGAGAGGCCAGTGCGGTCCTCTATACTATCACCAAAACTGTGGACTACCTGCACTGCCAAGGGGTGAGACAGATGCAGCACTGTACAAATGCACCCCAGACACTCAACAGGATCATAACTGTGCAAACTGTTCGATTTTTCACTATTACTCTGACACTGCTATGTTGGCCGCTGGCTCTTAATGAAATTGTCTCTGTTCGATTTATAGAATCTTTAAAGCTCGCTATCATCACTTGTTAATATTACAGCAGCAGTAGACGTTGCACTGTAAATAAGTGCATGCTACAGTATTTGTTGTTTACTTAAATACATTTCTGCTGTTGTTTTGAGTTTAGGAAATGTGAAAATAGCATCATAAAAGTTCACACTTGAAAATTGTAACGCACTGTGACAAACAGTTTTCTTGTTGCATTTTTGACCATACTGAAGTTTTAGAAGAAAGCCTCAGCCACACTGAATAGAATTTTTATATTTCATGTATTGCAGCAAATCTAGTTAAACAGTGATGTCAATTATGTGCTCTTTGTAATGACATCCAGTTGGTTGGTGCTTTTTAAATGCTGGCAGTAATAATAAAGATATGTTCAAACAGACATATTGTGACATAGTAATAAATTACATCAAGACGGCAATAAACACTGTAATGTTGCCCTCTATTCCCCTTCATCTTTTCCCCCCTCTTTTTTCAACCCCTGAACAGGTGGTTCACAGGGACCTTAAGCCCAGCAACATTCTCTACATGGATGATTCAGGGAACCCTGATTCGATCCGAATCTGTGATTTTGGCTTTGCTAAGCAGCTGAGAGGTGACAATGGCCTGCTGCTCACACCCTGCTACACTGCCAACTTTGTGGCGCCTGAGGTGAGAGGAATTCTCAGTGTCGTCACAGTAATGCCAAATCCTGACTTACATTATGTGTATTTGTTTTTCTAAATGCTAATATTTCCTTTTGTAAAAACATGATTTTGTCAATTATTGACAGTTTACATGGTGTTACTATCAAAATCTAATCATTTTAAAGTGAAGAACCCCAAGATAAATGCACATCTTTATCGCCTGCTCTAAGCAATGAGTCAACAATGTACTAACAAACTACTGTTACATTGGGATGTGGTGGTATTAAGGATTTATCTTTTTTATTTATTTTATTTTATATTGTGTGTGTGTGTGTGTGTGTTAGGTACTAATGCGGCAGGGTTATGATGCAGCCTGTGACATTTGGAGTCTTGGAGTTCTCCTGTATACAATGCTGGCTGGGTGAGTGTTTCTGGTGTTATTCTTTCATTTGTTAACATTGAAATCTACTCATGCATTTGAAAAGATGATAGAATGCACAAGATTTGTGAACTTAATAATGAAAATTGGATCAGATTTCTGTATCTTGCTGTATTTAGATTTGTTGATATGTAGTTAGATTTGCTGTTGCTAACTAGACGTAGGTGTAGATTGCCGTTGAGCAGAATAAGCCAATTCTAAATTTTATAAGTAGCTCTCTGATTAAGTACTTTGTAAGGGCATATGAGGCCCATGATTCTCCCAGTCCTGGGACAACATTGTCGTCAGTGCTGGGTTAAATGTGAATTAAGAAGTAAAGTAAAAACGTAAGCAAAAAGTAATGTTTATAGGTTAGATTCCGTGGTCTGAGCCAAAGTAGAAAATATGTTGTTGAATTTGCTTAGCACACTGACCACTTTAACTTCAAACTTATCTTATGGTTTAAATGTCGATCACAGCTGTCAGATTTTATCACGTACATTTCACAAAAATAACTGGCAATATCAAACAAAGTTTTTGAACCATGCTGTTCTCTTTCTGGATTTTCTGGATTTATTTATTTTCCTATCTTCTGTTATGCTAGAGCAAGAAACCATGAGGGGCTGTACCATACTTTTGTTTTTTTTTCTCAACATGAAGCAGGGTAAACTCTTATAAAAAGGCTTTCTGCTTTTTACCAAATGCAGAAAAAAAAACTATGCAGCATTAATGCATAATAGTCATGTGAAGCAGTGTATAGTAATAATACAATAACGATTAAATGTTGTTCATAGGGAATTTTATAATGCCGTTGAACTGAGTGACTTGAGACCAGCCTGCTCAGGGGTTCTCAGTCGCCTTCATTTGGTGTGCTGCAAGCTTCATATAGCAGCATTCTACTCACTCCACCGAGCCACACTAACAACAGAGTTCGTTTTAATCATACCAAATCTGCCAAGTCTGAACACACTCTAAAACACTTTGTCCTTTTGTAGTTGTTGAAGTCCAGCAGCTTTCAGCCTAAGCAACAGATCTAAATATGAGAGCAAATTTGCAGAAATGCAAAATAAAATTCCCTAAGAATAAAAAAAAAAAAAAAAATCCCATAGAAAGCAAGATGTGTGATGTTTTCCAGTAATACATGTAATGCTCAGTTGTCATGTAGAATGAGATTTATCAATTATTAGCAGTGCAGGAGCAGTAATATCAATGCTTAAAACTGCTGTGCTTCGCAAGATTGTAAAACAAGAATTTTAATAAGAGCTGGGTAAACAGCAAACCTGTCCAGCAAAACAGCTTTTAGACTCTGAAGTGCTGTTCTACCAGCTTGGATACATGATGGAGGCTGTTATGCTATTACTGTACTGTAGCCAGAACAGTGCTGTTTGTGAATGGATGGATGGATAGATGGATGGCTAGACAGATGGATAGATAGAAAGTCTTTCTCCAAAGGTGTACCAACTGTTGGCTATTATTAGAATATTAATATGCTTACTCGTTTTTGTTCATTTATTTATTTTAGCATATTTTCACTCTGTAGACAAAACCCAGTGTTTTATTTGATGTTTTAGTATGTAGTGCTGTCATGTTGAAAATAACAGGTTTTGAACAATTTTAAATGTCTTATCTGTCTGGTGTAAAATGTTATTGTTATTCTGAACGTTTGAACAGCGTAGTTGTTTTCATTAATATAAAACTGATTTGTAGCCATATATGTAAGCATATGATGTGCGTAGATATGGCGTTCATAGATATGTCTGTGAAATACTTTGCAGTATCAGAAAGAATCATAAGCGTAAGATATTTTAGATGTGTCCTGACTATAGATGGTTCCCTAATGTCTGAAAGCTTCACTAAAAATGAATTTCCAGTAAAACTGACATCCAGAATGTTTCACATTTGAAAAGTGGTGATCTGAGATAAAAAGAAATTACTGTAAACTGATAATCATAATATATTGTTTATTTTTTATTCAGTACCGTCTTAAAACATAGTATGCATTAAGTGTTTCCAAACAATTGAATTAGAGTTTAATATGATTACAATTGTAATACAATTGTATCATCAAACCTCTAATTTAAAAAGGTACCTGAGTGTGAGTTCTTATTGATCAGTTTTTTTTTTTTCTCCCCTTCTGTGTAGATATACCCCCTTTGCTAATGGCCCTAATGATACTCCTGAAGAGATTCTGTTGCGTATTGGCAGTGGCAAGTTCTCTCTCAGCGGAGGGAACTGGGACACAGTGTCTGACTCCTCAAAGGTAGAATGCAAGTCTTTTTACACTTTCTTAGCTGTGAAGTGAGGGATTTCACTGTCTAATCGCAAATTAGTGATAATAAATAATCCATGTGAATGCTTTCCTCTTGTTCTCCTTATTCATGCAAAGGTGCAGCACCATTCAGTAGGCAAGCTGGATACAGGGCTGCTCGATTAATCAAATTTTGCCTTCCAACTATTGTGAACAATTATGACCTCTCCACCATCCTGCTTTTTCAGTTTCTCACGTATTGTAAAATTCTTTTCCGCCCCTCTAACGTCAACAAACGAAATCAGCACATCAGCAAACGAAACCACCCTCTCTCAAATTTTGTTGATGGGGAGAAACATTTTGTGGACAGGGATTTTTTTTTTACTTTCCATCACTACAGAGAATTGGCACAGAGCATCCTATCAAATTTAAAAATAAAATTATGCAGACTGTATATTACATCTACATCAGACAGACAAAAATGTATTTTGGTCTAACAAAATTTATTTTGGTGTAATTTATCTTTATTGATACTTATAGAGTTGTTTTTTTTTGTTTTTGTAGGTCTGTTTTGTTTAGTAGTAACACATCTGCTTCTGGCTAACTGCCTGAGGCTAATGCTGCAGGCACTGAAATCAAAATGGGGGGGAAAGAAAATCATTTTTCTCAATGATAAATGTAGACTTATGGCTTATAACAAGCCGCCAAAAAGAGTCAATGAGAGCCAGCAATGAAACTCAAGTCTTCCCCAGGCTACTTTGTATGGTCTACTATACTTTGTATAGACTGGTCTGCTGCAGTTCAAAAATGTTTACCTTTTGTATCACTTCGCAAAAGAAGTAAGCTTTTCATGAAAACCATGATCTAAGCAGATCATGGTAGCTGGTGGCCTAGTGGTTAGGGTGTTCCCCCTGCGATCAGAAAGTCATGGGTTTGAATCCTACCATCCCCATACACTGCTCCCCGGGCGCTGAGTTCCTGGCTGCCCGCTGCTTCACTTAGTGAATGTGTTAAATGCAGAGAAAGAATTTCATGCTGTTCACACTGTGTGCTGTTGTGTGTTCATGTATGACAGAAGGGTCACTTTGCACTTTACTTTTAAGCAACAGTGGACAAGATTGTGAAATGTTTGTATCAATGTAAGTTTGTACAATACAGAGGTGGCCTAATTTTTTGAGTTGTCATTGTTGTAGAATATTTTGCAAATAGTGTTGAGTTGAACTACCAGTTTGGCACTGATAACCTACAGTTTAGTTTTAGTTCTGATGAAATGTAAGAAATCCACTGTAGCTTAGTCTGTATTTGCACTACCAACATTAAAGTATGTTTTACACAGCATTAAATTTTAGTGTATAACGCTACTTAGAATTGCAATTTATACACAGTACTGTACTTGAGTTATACAGAGTTCCGTTATTTATATTGTGTAGTGCTGTCATTTGCAAAGCATTTGAAGCAGCTGTACTGTATTTGGAAGTTTCAGTAAATATGCACTGCCACTATATAATTTCTTTTTTACATTTATATTTTTGTTTGATTTTTCAGTTAAATTATATTTAAAGTTTAAAAATCTACTGCTTCACACATGTTAAATAAATGCATGATATTTCTGAATCAAGTTTAATATCCATGATCTCCGTATTGATCAAAATAATCTTAATGATATTTGCCATAATCGAGCCGCCCTAGCTGAATATAGTCATTTTTATTTGTGTCCAAATAGAAGAACTTAACTTAAAATCTGTAATAAGGGCTCCAGGCCAGCTTGCTTTATGTAACAATAATGAATTGAGCTTTAAACATCATCTTGCCTTTTCCCCTATAGGATCTTTTGTCCCATATGCTTCACGTGGACCCTCATCAGCGTTATTCCGCCGAGCAGGTGCTGAAACACTCGTGGATCGCTTGCCGGGACCAGCTTCCCCACTTCCAGCTTACCCGACATGACGCACCTCATTTAGTCAAGGTAAACTTCAGAAAACCCTGGCGAAAGATGCTGAGAAGTAGCTTGTATTTTAATATACTCGAAGTCTTAAGTATATGGATGAGACTCCCAACAGACAGGAACATTTTTATGCTGATGCCAATTTTATGGGACTTAAAACATTTTGACTTCACTACTGTAGGCTGACTTGGTTTTCTTTGGTCAAAACCTAAATAAAATCTAGCAGTTTTAACATAAATAGATTCCAACTGTTAAACAAAATTTAAAAGGCTGGTTTTAAATACAATGTGAAAGTATGTTCTGCAGAAACATAAATTTACTAAATGTGTTTTACATGTAATTTATCAATTTGTAGCATATGGAGTGATGAGTCAAACCCTGTTCTCTCATGTGTGGGTCATGCCAGGTGTCACCATGGCATCTTACACATTCTGTCAGTCTGTCTGTCCATCCGTCCATCTATACCAGTCAGCTGGGCCCAAATGTGAACCTCATACACCAGGGGTCATCAACTACATTTGTCCAAGGGCCAGAGTTTTTCTCGGTAGACACTGTGAGGGCCAGATGCTCTCCTAAAATAAAACAATTAATATTGTATCTTAAGTAATATATTATTATTTGATATATTAATTTTCCTTCCAAATTTCTGTTATTTTTTAGCCTTTTGTCAATGTTAAGACTCATATTACTTGTACTGCAGCAAGCCACTAGGGGGCGACTGCGATATTTTAGGTTTCTTACTTGTGAGGCTGTCATGCTTAGCATCATTGTCACATGCGTAGTTTGAACAACGATTCACGCTGAAGCTTCCGTTTCGGCTTTCTTATGTACACACACATAGAAGTCTTAACGTGGAACAGCTGAAAGTCATTTCCATGCGCGCGCTGCATTTAGTGAACCTGGAACTGTGTGCACCATGACCGGCGGATTACTGACAGATTGAAGGCTTGTTTCATTTGATTTAGAAAAAAATAAATGTAGGAACATAATTTTCCCTCCTCACTAGGCTATTCCTGATTCAGTAATATCAGAGAAATGTTCATATAAGAACTCCCACTCTCAGAACACTTCCGTGGGCGAGTGCAGAATTTAGCCGTCTAGCTCCATAGACGTCCATTAATTTTCCATCGGGGGCCGGATGGAAAGCTCTGGCGGGCCGGATGTGGCCCGCGGGCCACCAGTTGACAATGACTGTCATACACGAATGCATCCCATTTTCAGTTTTGGGTGCATTTTTCTAACATTTTAGTTTCTACTTAACTGATCTTAACTGATTAAACAAGTGGAATCAGGCACACTTCTTTTTAACTACAGTGGAAACCTGCAGCCACACTGATCCTCTCTGTAGTTAAATCAATGCAGTGATAGCACGGAACACTTCTATAAAATAAACATCAAAACGAAAATTCATTTTCACTTTACATATTACTGCATTAGCAGTGTTTTGTATTCTGTTTTCTGTAGCTGCTTCTTGTTTTACCAACTCTCGGCCAGTAGACATTTTAGCCTAGTATTTACATCAGCTTTAAGCAAGTTATGGTGGCCTTTTGCCCCTGCGTTTTCCAGTTCTTTTGTCTTTTTCTGCTATTCGCCCTGGGCCTTGATCCTGATTTCCTTTTGGACTTATTATATTAAGAATTGTGAGGCTAATTATCCCTTTCTTTGCAGGGAGCAATGGCTGCAACATACTCTGCGCTGAATCATAAGACATGTCAGCCGGTTCTGGAACCTGTGGCAGCTTCCAGTTTGGCCCAGCGCAGAAGCATGAAGAAGCTCACTTCCACAGACATGTCGTAAAAAAAAAAAAAAAGAAAAGAAAAAAAAAAGCAGTGTTAACTTCACTGTGTTCCCTCCCTCCAACTCTTTCCTTCCTCTTTTTGTCTATTTATTTACATTTCCTCCTGTCCCCACCGACTCCACTGTTTTGGCATTTACCCTGGGCTCCCGCACCCTGTAATTGGACCTCAAGATCCCATGCTTTCACATCAGGGAGGCTGTTTAGCAAGTCAAGAGACTGGGAAACCTCACAAAATATGGCAGAAATTTAAGACCAGACAGCTGCAGGGGCGGCAGTAACTTGTTTTTTTCCCCTTCCTTTTTTCTTGTACAGATTCTCTGAATCTGTCTTTTCTGTTCATCTCTCCCTTTCCCTTTTTTCCTGCTGATTAAGGAAAAAAGAAAAAGCACCAGCGCCTATTCTCATTCACTGTGACTGGCCGACCTGAAGCTGCTTTAAGTAAACTGTGTTCCACGTTCTTTACCCTCCCAGCGTTCAGTAAGCATGTTGCTCCTTCTTTACTCCTCCTCTCCTCATCTCGCTCGCGCAGCCCATGCTTTAGGAATTCCCTTCTCCCGTCTCTTGACAATTTATCACCTGGGCTCACCGCCTGGGAAAGGAGCGGGTGGAAGACTCTGGTTTTAAGCCACTTAGCATGCCGCTAAAGGAATCGTATCAGCGTCGGCAAGGTATGAGCCTCGAGTCTGAACCCATCTGACGTTACCTCAAGAAGCTCAAGAGTACCGAGCGGAGGCTTCTTTAAGCTCAGAGTGTGAGCGTAGAATTCAGCACTAGAGAGATCGTTAAACACACCTGCCAGTTCTCGTCGGACCTGATCAATCCTCGTCTTGTCAGATATATTTAAGCACATTTGCACTGAGGCTTGGCAGGTTGTTGTTGCTCTCACTCTTATTTTCTGCCCAAACCCCCCCCCCCACCCCCCCACCCCCCACC
>JBBPCX010000032.1:19424082-19436615 GCA_037974365.1 Hydrocynus forskahlii | reverse complement strand
TATATATAAAATCATTTCCATAAATATCTCTACAAAGACATTGTGGAAATTGTATCATATTGTATTTATTTCATTTAATTTTTAAATTTCTATTTTTCTTTCAGGTTCTGTATATATTGACATTAAAGATCATTATTGACATGCATTTTTTCATGGTCATTTATTTTTAGACTATATTATTTTTGTTACAGTTCAGTTGTAGAAGCAATGTGATTCAGTGTAAATGGTCTTGTGATCAAGTTGACAAATGGAATAAAATATAGATATCTGCTGTAGAATTTCAGCCATGCTCAATGGTACAATTGCAATTGTCTTCATAACTTCAAAACAGCTTTCAAATTTATCAAGTACAAGCTCAACAATAAATACATACCATTCAAAATTACACAGCAAAAAGACGTCCTTTTACCTTGGTTCATACATAGTGGTTGGCTGTGTGTGATTCTGATCTGTTCCATTGCGTTAATTTTGTGTTTTTGGACACATGGCTCAGTTGGATCATGCATTAAGTAATGAATTGCACTTAATCAATGGTAATATCTAAACTAATGCAAAAAATCTGTGTGATGAAATCTCATGCCAGGACGTAACAGTATCACCACTTAACAGTATCATATACTCAGAATCCCTCAGGGAGATAACTCAATTTGCTGTAAATAATCTCCACGTGCATAGAAACTAGGCCAATTTGGTCCTAATTTATTAGGGTTACTCCTAGTCTACATCTTTACTGTGAACAGACTTCCAGCCATCCTAGAAGTTGGTTGCTTCCTCTAGATGGCAGTGTTTCTCCAGGAAGCCCTCCTTGCAAGTCAAGTGAATGTGTTTCCACACAGATCTCACAAACCGTAGTATACACACTGTTCTCCCAAACTTTTATATTCCCAGTGGTTGTGTACTTCTACCTTTATCCCCGACTGCTGCATGTCTAACTAAGGTAGGTCTAACTAAGCTAGGTCTAACTAACTAAGCTACTGTCCCTACCGTTCCATAACTTAGCTAAGGCTGAATATTATGGCCCGTGGAAACTAAGCATTAATAAGGCGGGTCAACTGGTCAAAATCATCAGAGATAAGTTTTTACAGGTTTTGCAGTGTTTTTCATGCTGATTTCAAATCTGTTTAGTTTTTCCCTAGCACCTACAGTTTTTGTTATGAAGCTAGTTGGTATAATTGTCATATGCTAAGTGTTTTTTAAGAAACCGTGGTAGCTGTCTGACACTGATCATTATATCCATGCCACAGTGTGGGCCTATCTGACTTCGCACTAAAAATATTGAAAAAGTTACTTGATTGGTGCCTGCGGTTTAACAAAAACCGGATGCAAGTCTATTGCAAATCTAAAATTACTCAAAATTCAAAAAGTTGAAAAAAAAACTGAAAGCAGATCTGAAATCAGCATGAAAAACTGGTTTAGAAAAGTGTGTTGTGGTTTCTCATGATTAAAAAAAATAATGTGTTGACCTGTGTAATTGAAGCACTTCAACATGCAATCCAATTAAAAAGTCATCTGACTTTTTCAATACTGAGAATCAGTACAAATCTATTTTTTGTTTTTGATCCCTAAAGCTCTTAAACTTAAAACATGAAAAACCCTAAATAAGTCATCTGACTTTTCTGATGCTGAAAATCTATATATTTTGTGCACTTTTATTTTTAAAGTACTGCAGTATGAACAAAAGTGCAATACCATGTCGTTTGTTATAGAAAAAACAAGTTGCTCTTAGAGTCCAGAGCATTATAGCAGCTGCAAAGAAGGACCAACTTGTGGGTATTTTTTTTGTTGATCATAAGAATTTACAAGTTTTTAAGACATAAGTTTCTTCTGAAATCAAGAGTATCGTGGGGAATCTGTCCTCTCTTTGCTGCTGTACTCTTCAGGGCAGACTTATTGCTATGGTTGGAACTTGAAACATTGCTGTGAGGATTTGATCGTGTTCAGCCACAACAGGTACTGATGTTGGATGAAAAGTTCTGGAACATGCGAGGCGGAACCATTATAGCAGCTGCAAAGGGGGACCAACTCCATATTAAAGCCCTAAAATATATATATGTACCACAGCAAAAATGTTCAGTTGCTCAGGTTATATCTTTTACAGGTGCAAGTACTGAGCTGAACAGCTTTGCCCTAGTTTTTAAGAACTGCTGACAATATTTCTCCTAACTTCCAAATAAAAATATTGTTCTTTAAAGCATAATTTAAAAAAAAATGACAACACATCAAAATAAGAGAAATAATGCAGTGTTTACAGAACTTGAATAATTAAAAAATATATATCTCTTGTTCACTCAAACAAAATGGCAATAATTACCTTTGACACACTTCCAGTAGTGTTTTTTCCCTCCAACTGGTCACACTGAAACAGGAGAGTGTTGATTACAGCAGTGTTTTTTTTTATACTTTTCTTCATTAAATAAGAATTTATTCAGGTGATCACTAATCAGTACCTCATAAAGCAGAATGAGGTGCTTGTGTAGGGATTTAACAGACACTGGCATGGAATGGTTGTCATACTCATAGAGATGCTGATTTAAAAATAAATTGCAGTGGTCTCTTTTTTCTAGATTTGTACATACCTATATATGCATGTTTGTGGTCGTTTGTGAGTTGCATGCTGAAACAACGTAATATAATTACTTAAATATATGAATTTCTTTCTTTTTAAAGAATATGTGTGTTACAGTTTGAACAGAGGAACAGATTATATAAAGGAATTGTAAAATTGAGGCAGATCAGATCTTGGAGTTAATGGACACGGAGTGCAAGATTTTGGAGCTGTCGTCCCACCACTCTCACACAATCACTCCTGTTTGTTGGTGGTGTGTGTTGGGGGTGACACCAACCAATATCTCTAGGGGCTCTCATGTCTGTGACCCCCCTCAGCTCTGTCCTTTTTAGGGGAATGATTTCCCTCCGATTCAACTTGATTGACCATCGTTGGGGTTTCCTGCTCACCTGTTCTCCAGACCAGACCAGATCAGTTCTCCAGACCATCCTCTGTGTTTGTTGCCCACTTGTCCTTTAGACCACTTTGGCTACCCTGTAGCACCTGTATGTGCTGCTCACTCTCATTCAGATTCCAGCAGAAGCTTCCTCTTACAGCTAAATACAGACGATTATTGATCCTACTACTACTAGCTATAGACTCTACTGGTCATCACTGGTTAAGTATATCCTTTTGCCTATTGCTTGCTGGTGGGTTTCCCTTTAAAGTCTTGGCTCCTCTCAAGGTTTCTTCATCCAGCTTTAGGGTTCTTCGCTGGCTTGCTCAGGAGAGTCTTGGAACTAGACTCTGTAAAGCTGCTTTGCCATATCAGTTCACTAGTTTCCTACTTGAATTGGTATGTACCCGATTCCTTGTTTCCTTGTTTCTACACCATTTAGCCTAGAAATAGATCTAATTCATTTTTTTCCAGCATGCAGACCAGGATTTCTTGCCAGTACTAGTCCAATATGCACACTAAGTTTCGAATCGTCGTTCAGTATATGTGCTTACCTCTTTAAAGCACTGAATATGCCTGTCAAAGCTGTCTCCCCCTCACAGGCTGGCCTGGCACTGGGGAGATGGCCCAGTCAACAACAGCGCCAGCTGCTCTCTCCTGTACCTCCTACAGCTCCTGCTTGCCGTAGACACACATTCGGCATTCCATTCACTCTCATCAGCGCGCACACACACACACACACACACACATTTCTAGGGTGTCCACACTTCCCCACTGTCAACTGGATTACAGCAACAGTCATAGAGTGCCACTGATCGCAGCATGGCAAGGTAAACAATGGCGTTAATTGCATTGTGACAAACTACTCTTTATTTCTGGCCGTGTCACATTGATTACCCTCTAATGACTACTCCAGTGTCCTGAAGCAGCCACTGTTGTTTATGTTTGGGCTTCTCTTGTGGTTTTTTGACTTTTTCCAAGCCACCTTATTTGCTCCACGTGTCGTTTGGCCTGATAGAATGTGTCTGATTTTGCAAATTTGTCCCTCTTTGTATTACGGCTTAGGTGGAAGACACGCTCAGGTGTGAATCTATTTATGCCAATTAAAGATGAGCCCCTGAAGTAAGCCAATTAATGTGCTGCACTTAATGAAGTCATTAGCTGTCAGATTAGCTTTCGGAAATGCCTGTCAACAGTACAGATGCAGGCAGAACACTTGGCTAATAAAACCAGCAAAATTAATGGAGTGAGTAGCATAGATAATGCGTTAATGTGGAACATATAGGACAAAGAGTGATCAGCCTTGGTTCTTCAAATGAAGATATCATTGGAGGTAGTGATTTCCTTGAAAAGGTTTCTTGTTGTGCTGTAAATAGCCACATATCACACACATTGGACACTTGTTGGAAATTACAAGGCAACTAAAAGCTGCGTCTTTGACTGCTGCTTGTTGTGAGGCCTGTTGGTGAATGGCGGGGATTATTAACCTGCTGCTGCTCTTTAATATGTGAAGCTTTTATTTGCATGCAGAATTTATTTTCATTCATTTATTTATGTTCCTTTTGTCTGAGCAAGGTCATGCCATGTTTCTTCAGGCAATAACCTTGACTTTTGCCTTATTGGAGAAAAAGGCAAAGAAAATAATATCCATGGGAATCGATGTCTACAGTAGCTGCCAAAAAAAGAGAGTGCTAGCAGCCAGTTTAGTTTTTTTTTTAACTAACTTTAACATGAAGCAAAGGGGGGTAGATGCTTTATGAGCCAGTCATAACATTGCCCATACATTTTTGTCCAAACATTTTGTGTTACAGCGCAGTCATGTGTGTGTATGGCTCTCTTTTTGTCTACTAATGTCACTCCTTTGAAATGAGCAGCTCTGTGCTGTGCAGGCAACACAGTGCCATGTCATTTTGCCAAACAGCTTTGAACACAAGTAGAAAGGATGTGTTAAGTGTCTTCTCAGTACGTTTAATCAGGCTGATTTTAGAGCTGCAGCCACTGTGAGGAAATACAGGTATTTTTACCTACACTCACTGGCCATCAGATACTTCTACTCTGTGGAGTCAGATGCAAAAGTTTGAACATCCCCAACTAGGGAGCACACTTAAATATGGCATTTCTCTGCAAATAGTGTACTATTTTTATTTATTTGTTGTGTTTAACATACTGGAAAAAAAATATAAAAATGTGCTGTAACTTTTTCACAGATTAGATTTTTCCCCAGTATGTTACATTCAGCAAATAAACAGTAATTGGGCATTAAAACCTGTGAAAGAGTTTTCTCTGATGACTTCAGAATCAACAGAACATGTCATTTGACTTCAGGAACCCAAACTTTGCTATTCCATTGGGTGCGCTTTTTAGGTATACAGTGACTGATTGTAGCCCATCTGTCGGAGCATAATTTACCACCCCCCCCTTCCTTATCCATCAAAGGAAAAGAAGCACAGCTGACTAGATATTTAGGTGTACTCAGCAAAGTAGTGATTCCGACATGACAGTGGCAACTCAGTGGCCTTTTTTAATATACACAACACATGTGGTCCACTGGTTTCCATGTTTTTATATTCATTCTGTATGTAATGAAATCTGGCCTTTAATACCTAAAAAGCTGACACAGCTACAAAAAAACTGAAGGCTTAAGAGAGTATGTGAGTAGATCTTTTTCTAGCTCACAAACATACTTAGCCAGGTAAACTGTGACAGTCAATTACACTGTGTTTGCAGGATTACCAGTGGGCTTCTTGATGTTCAGAGGTTAGTTTGTTGCTATCACAACTATATATCCTGTCCCAGTCACAGTATAAGAAATAATTTTAAAATGTTTTTTGCATTTACATCCCACACTTGTCATCTATAAACCTCTTTTATTATTATTATTATTATTATTATTATTATTATTATTTATTGAATCTATGTAATACATAAATGTCTTGTAACAACTACTGGAAATCTATGGATTTCTTAGAAATCTGCTTTTATTCATATTACTGTATAATAAATGTATGGTGTAACACTTAGTACCTTTACCAAGTCAGTGCTATACAAATCACAGCTACTGGACACACATTTATTGAGGTAAAACTATAATAGCGAACAAAAAGTGGCGTACGTAAACACACCATAGCACACAGGGTGAACAGCATGAAATCCTTCTCTGTATTTAACCCATTCACCAAGTGAAGCAGCAGGCAGCCGGGAACACAGCACCCGGGGAGCAGAGTGTGGGGACGGTAGCTTGCTCAGAGGTGTCACTAGCAGTCCTGGGATTCAAACCCACGACTTTCGGATCGCAGGGGTAACTCCCTAACCACAAGACCACCAGCTGCCCACAATTACAGCTATTATTTGGGCTACACCAAGAAGTAAGTAACATTATCGTATCCATGCATTTTGTATGTGAACACTCAACATAATGCTGACATTTTGAAACAGCTGAAATCCCTCTGTGTTCTTGTTTCAGACTGAGGGTCTTAAAGCTGCCTTTAAAAATAAAGGAGCCAAAAAGGGTTCATACTAGAGTCACTGCTTGAAGAACACTTTAAGAATGTTAACAACAACAAGAACAACAACAACAACAATAATAATAATAATAATAATAATAATAATAATAATAATAACGATAACTCTGCTCTATTTAAGAATGTAGAACACAAACTTTCCTGAGGAACCTGATGGAAATCCTTCATGAGCTTCTCATGAAAAGTATTTCTGAGCTCAGCACTAATCACAGCGGATACAGCACAGCCGTCCTGAATGTCACACTCCTGAAAAACCGCTGCTTTTAGTGTCTTTCTGTGCTCCAACACGTGGAGCTCATGAAGAACATGAACATGGGCTGATGGGTTGGATCAGGTGAGCTGGAGCAAACGAGGGAGTGGAGGATCGGGGTGGGGTAACAGTGCTGGATAAGGCGTTAGCCAGACCCTGCGCGACCCCCTGTGGCGAGCTGGAAACTGCAGCAACGCGGGACAAATTGTTCGGAAGGGCGCAGAGCTCGCGGGGCTATTATGTAAATCCTGCGCAAAAACAAGCTGCCCTGAGTCTGCAGCTTAATGAAGAAAGCGCAAAGGGGAGGCTAGAGCATTCAGGTTCATCTGTGCACACTCAGGATACTACTACTACGATAATAATAATGATAATAATAATAAGAAGAAGAAGAAGAAGAAGAAGAAGAAGAAGAAGATTAATAATGTTCATCATCATTACTTTTACAAATACATTTTGTTTTAGTCATTTGTGTAAAATTTCCAGTCTTTTGGCCAAAATAATAACACTGCTGAAATGCAATGTGTTTTTTTTTATTTTGTTTTGTTTTTTTGTAAACTAAGTTAAGCATGTTATTTATTCATTCATTTATTTATTTATTTTCTTCGTCTTTCTCTCCCAAGCTAGACTAGGCTATTTCAGCTGCTTGGCTCCTCATCTGAACCTCCCCATGGTCATTGAAAGTTGCAGACTGAGGAAATGCATATATTAGGCTGAATTAGTATTCCAGTCAGGCACTGAATTTCTAGGCCTCTCTCTCTCTCTCACTCTCTCTCTCTCTCACTCACACGCACACACACACACGCACACACACTAACTCGCAAACAAACAAACAGCATCCAGGCAATAGGCCTCTGTTAGCATGAAAGAATATTCCTGTTCTGTCCACAGCACCATTATTCCATCTTTTCTCTTCTCCTTGAGTGGAATACCGCACCAAATGCCAACCAGTTATGAGATCAGAATAAACGATTTAGGTTACCATATAAAATAAGGAAAATAAAAAAGAAGACACCACACGCACTGCATGATATTACAATCATATCAATCAGACTGGATAAAGATGATAAAGGCCTAGCTGTAGGGAAATAACGACAACAACAACAACAACAACAACAACAACAACAATAATAATAATAATAATAAGAGATAGACAGATAAAGAGACATACTGACAGATAGACAGATAGATAGATAGATAGATAGATAGATAGATAGATAGATTGATAGACAGACTGCTCGGACGTAATGCTGAAATTGTACCAACAAGTTGTGTTTATTACAACATACATTATACAGTTTGCTCCAAAAACATAATACAAGCTTTTTTATACTGAAAATAAATAATCGCTCGACCGGTTTCTCGAGGACCGCTGAAAACGTCCATTTGTTTTGTTTTGTTTTTGTGGTTGTTTTTGTGTTTTTTTTTCCTCGATTTTTACTTTTTCTTAATGAAAAATATCTTTTTTTGTACATCACTAAGTGCATGAATAACTAAACGGTTTTTAAATTAATAACTTCCCAAAAAGGTTTGTAATATACAAAACTGTACAGGATTCGAAAAAATAGTTCAGAAATAAAACGATTAGGAGGAGTATTTAGGATTATAAAACTTTTCGATAGTGAAGGTGTAGAATAAAATAAGTTTAGGCTATAAGCGCGGCGCAGCGTCCCGCTCCTGCTTCAGCGTCCGGTACACAGTAAGGTGGTCCGTGGGGAGAGAAAAACGACCCCTCAGGTGTCACCCCCCCCTCAGGCTCGCGTGCTGCTCCTCTGAAAAGCCACTCCTGCGCGAGAACCACGGGACTCTGAAGTGCTTTGACTCGGGCGGTCGTCCGGGCCTGCAGTGAGACCCCCAGAAACAAAACGACCCCCCTCCAAATCAGAGCCGAGTGAGGGGGAGAACATTGCTTTAGAAACGGCAGGAAGGCGTTTCGAAGCCACAGTATAAGGTGTCGAGGCTGAAAGATGGCTGAAGAGTGACTCCATTTGACAATCCGCTCCAAATGACACACACCAGACATGCGTCCGTGTCTCTTTCGTCTGAGTCTCTAAAAAATTCCAAATAAAAAAAAAATCAAAATGAAAAATAAAATGTGCAAATTAAACAGCCCCGCCGAACCGAGCAAATAAAGAAGCATGCCAGAGAATATGCGTGAAAAATGGCAAAAGACAAATAAAAGCACTAAACAAACAAACAAAACAAAAGAACACCCGACTCAACCTGATGTATAATTGTATTATTGTTTTTTTGTGTGTATTTTTTTGTCATTTTTTGACAACCAAGGCGCTGGGAGGTCATTATTAATAGGCACAATTTTCGTATTCATATTCTTGCTGTTTCGTATATATATATATATATATATATATATATAACAAATAAAATAAAAATCATTTTGGTAGCTCACTTCTGTTTGAGATCTCAAATTAAAAAAAAATATTGTTTGTGTTAATGCCCACAAGACTGAAGAAAAACGTACGATTAAAATAAAAAATAAAATAAAATAAAATAATAATAACAGTTGCTTCTCGTATTGTTTTCTTTCTCAGTGCCCTTTTTTGTACGGAACTGATTGGGTGCTGGAGAAAACGGACGATCATCATCATCATTAATATCATCCAGGAAAAAATAATATTATAATAATAAAAATGAAAAAGGAAAAAAGCTGATAGATTTCCTCTGGTGTATGTGTGTGTGTGTGTGTGTGTGAGTGTCTGTGGGAGAGTCTCCTTGGTCAGAGATCGTGGCACGAGGAGGTGTCCGTTGTGACGCCGTGCGTGGAGTAAACCTCGTGGCTCTGCGGTTCTCCTGGCGGAGTCATGCGCTTTTCCTTCTGCCTTCTGTTACAGAACCACACGCGCACCACCTCCTTCTCGAGCTGCAGACTGTCCGCGAGAGAGGAGATCTCCTGGGCCGCCGGCTTGGGGCACTTTAGGAAGTGTGTTTCCAGCACGCCCTTGACGCTCACCTCGATGGAGGTCCGTTTCTTGCGCTTCCTGCCCTGCGCCGCGATCTTGTCGATGCTGCTCGGGCTCCCCGTGGACGAGTCGGCCTCCTCGAGCCACTTGTTCAGCAGCGGCTTGAGCTTGCACATGTTCTTGAAGCTCAGCTGGAGCGCCTCGAACCTGCAAATGGTGGTCTGCGAGAAGACGTTGCCGTAGAGCGTGCCGAGCGCGAGGCCCACGTCGGCCTGCGTGAAGCCTAGCTTGATGCGCCGCTGCTTGAACTGCTTGGCGAACTGCTCGAGCTCGTCCGACGTGGGGGTCTCCTCGTCCGAGTGGTCGTGGCAGTGGTGCGCCGCGGACACGTCTCCGTGCTCGTGCACTGGGGGTCCCGGCTGCTGCGGTGGAGGGGGTGTGAGCGCCCCGTGCATGCCGTTCACACTGAAGCCCGTCTGGGAGTACAGGTTGGCGCCCCCCCCTCCGCCGCCACCGTGGGTCGTGCTGTGCGACACGGGCGTCCCCCAGGCGCCCGGGTGGGTCGCGTGCGGAGAGTGGTGGGCGACATGCGGCGAGCGGTGGTGGATGATCGCGCCAAGCTGGAGGTCCTCCCGACCGGGCTTCACATCTTGCTGCTCCAGGGGACTGCTGGACCAGGGGCTGCCCTCGGCCAAGCTGCTCATCCACTGGTGACTGAGCGGGTGCCCATTGCTCTGGACGCCCTGGATGTAGTCGCTCTGCAAGAGTTTCTGGTGGTTCCTGAAAGGGCTCCCTTGTTGCATGACCGAGGCGTCCGCGTGCACCATGGAGCTCGAGCTGATAATGCTGTAGGGATTCGAGGCAGCTGTGGCCATGCTTACTTGGAGATCCCCCTACTAGTTATAATGTGGCAACTGCAACGGCTTCAGCCTTTGACATCCACCAGGGCTCCGGAGCCAAAGCAGCAGCCCGCGGATGACTGACAGGTCTCTTAGCCAATCAGAGCGAGGGCACTGCCGCGTCAGAGCCAATGGGAACAGAGGAAGCCTGGGCTCAGCCTCTTAAATCAGACACTCAATTTTTGGGGAGAGTTAAAGCCACACCAAACAGGAAGCGTCTGCTGTAGACAGAAACAGTGCACCGTGGAGATCTTCTTTAAATTGAGTCTTAATCCTGTTTTTCATCCCTCGTGCAAATTTACAGTAAAATAAAATGATACACGAAAATATTCAGCTTCACTATGGGCTGACCTTCTACATACAGGTGTAAAATCTGCTTTAAGTTAAATAAAGACTGACCCAAATGGAGTGTACAGTTCAAACAGTAAAGTATGATCATTCAAATTTGTTTGTCTGTGCTTTTTGTTTAATTTATTTTATTTTTTAAACAAAAAGGTTCACTCTGAGCCCTAAATGTAAAAATTGTTTTTTGAGCTTCGAACAACTTGTGCTTTATTCCCTCTGTCGTTAAAATGCACACACACTAAGACACACACACACACACACAATCACACTAAAAGGAATCTCTGTGGCTCTTTGGCTCTTGTCAACAATGAGCAATCTTTGCACGTAGGTCTTTAAGAATCTCGACAGGTCTTCAGCGAGTTGAAAAAAAACGGCATATTTCAGAGGTTACCTAGCTGCGTAATTATATTTGCCATTAGAAGACTACATCAGAGTCCCCCCTTATTGGTTTGAAATTCCATTAAATATATTGCGAGAGCTCCCAGGTTAAGCTTGATTTAAATTTGCATACATTTTCATACATTTAGCAGAAATAAAAGAAGGCTAGCGAGCCACCAGAAAGTCATTAAAGACTGCAGTTTCTCTAAGGAGAGGTGATCAGGAGGAAATTGGGAGGAAGCTCAGCCACGAACCAGGTGAGCTTTCTGTGCTCTTCAGATTTTTCTCTCTCTCTCGCATCGATCTGCAGGGATAACGTGTCACCACGGCGGTGGGGAGGAGGACGTACTGACACTTGCACTTCATTTTTTCATTTTCCTACAGGATAGGACGTTTTATTGTTCGCGTAGGAATACAGACAAGCTATAAAACAACATAAATATGGAAAAACAACACGGAAAAACATGACGGAAAATAGTCATCTGGCATTATTTGATGGTTTTATATTTGAAGGCAATGGCACTTAATTCGGGGTTTGCTTGAATTGTTGTAACGTTTTATTATTTTTATTTTTTCCCTTTTTTGCATTCTTGAATTCTAGTTTACCCATTTTATGGCTCAGCGTTTTAATCGTTTTATTTAAATCCGAACATGATTTTCCAATATCGATAAAAACGCAACCTGGATACTGCAACAGCTACACATCTGCATCGACTTCATTGCTTTATTTTATCCTCGTACATGCTAAACTATTCACATATACTTTTAGCTTTCATTATATATTTTTTTTGTTTTTTTACAATTAATGAAGGCTCGTTGCCATTGGAAAACAGACCTATGCAAAACTCAACGCCCTAAAAATGAAAAGCTTAATATTTTGCGTTTCTTCACAACCTAGATTATTTATTTATTTATTTTGGTTTTGAGCTACTTAAGAAATTCTCTGTGAAACGTGGGACCGGAGGGAAAGGGGCTACTCCTGTCGTCCCCTCTCCATAGTCTAAGTTTCCGAGTGTAACAGATGCTTGTGTGCAGCCGTTCCTTGGGCCCGTTCCTCCTTTATTCAGCCGCGCATTTTTCCCCTGGCCAGCCGCGTTTCCATAGAGAGCCGGATAAAAGACGGCCACGGCCACAAATCCCCGTCCCAACTGGAATAAAGGGGCTCATTGAAAAGAGGGCCCAAGCTGGACGCGGAGGAGAATAAGACCGCCCCAGCGCCTCATGCTACTGTTACAAGACCCGATATCTGGGGGGACCGTCCGAATATCAGTCTAATAACGATT
>JBBPCX010000032.1:19396592-19411832 GCA_037974365.1 Hydrocynus forskahlii | reverse complement strand
TAGATATAGATAGATAGATAGATAGATAGATAGATAGATAGATAGATAGATAGATAGATAGATAGATAGATAGATAGGTAGTCATGTTTTTTTGTAATAAATGTATTTTAACCAGCTACAGAAGACATGACCTGTGCTACTGACTGAACGGCACGGTGTGAACTATACGAACTATCACCGCCGCATTACGCAAGTAGTGGGCGCAGTGGACGCAGGGCTAAACCCACGTCGAGTCCTGAACCTGTAGGACAGCCAGAAACACTGCTGCTACTGCTCTCCGGCGGGACTACAGGCTCTCTCTCTCCCTCCCTCTCCCTCCCTCTCCCTCTCTCTCCTGCCGCCTCCTCTCCGGCGAGGCCTCTCTCTCCCGGTGTTTGATTCAGATGAAGTCGGGGGCTGTGCGGGCGGACTCTCATTAGACTGCATTAGACTGTGTGGAGAGACGGAGACTGCCTCCCCAGCACTAAGAGTCTGAACCTGTAAATCACCTAGAGAAATAGAAAAAATATTTTTATATACACATAATGAACGGAGAGAGAGAGAGAGAGAGAGAGAGAGAGAGAGAGAGAAACGGGTGAAAGGGAGGGAGAGGATAAATAAAAATGAGAGAGGGAGAAGGAGAGACATAAAGAAACTGGGGTAAAAGGGAGAGAGAGGGAGAGAGGGAGAGAGGATAAATAAAAATGAGAGAGGGAGAGAGGAAGAGAGCCATAAAGAAACAGAGGGCTGAAAGAGAGGGAGAAAGAGAGAGAAGGACAGAGAGAGGGAGAGAGACATACAGAAATAAAAAAACAGAGATGGGTGAGAGGGGAGGGAGAGAGACAGAGAGAGAGGATAAATAAAAATGAGAGAGAGAGAGAGGGAGGGAGAGAGAGAGACAAAGAAACAGAGGAGTGAAAAAAGGAGAGAGGATAAATAAAAGGGGAGAGCGTGAGGGAGAGAGCGGGTGAGGAACATAAAGAAATAGAGGGGTGAAAGAGAATGAGAGAGAGAGAGTGCAAAAAGCAAAAAAGAAAGATAGAAAGATAGAAAACAAATGGATTTGAGCCCCGGGGAGGTGGTGGGAGAACCAGAAAAGGCTTCTCATTAAAATAAGTAGCAGTCTCTAAAACAACTCGCGCTCGCGCACACGGGCAGTCAAACCATTAACACCCGCAACCTCGGGGTGGGGGGTGGTGGTGGTGGTGGGGGGGGGGGGGGGGTAGAAGTGGGTGTTTAGTGGTGGGGGGGTTGCGCATCAGCAGCCAGGTGCGCTGTTTGTGTTTGCCGCCGCGCCGCTCCTCTGCGCATTTAACACACGGGCGGTTCAAAAGCCATCTCAAACAAACACTGATTATGCATTTCAAATGTCTCCGGGGTCTGGACGGAAAAACAACAACAACAGCAACAACAACAACAACAGGAAAGAGAGAGCACTTCGTCCAGCAGACTGACAACGGAATCCCTTTAAACGTAGTAAGATTTCAGACAGAGAGATATGGGCCCTAGCGGGACACGATTTGTTTTCTGTTGATATGGCTTTCCATAATTGATTTCTTTTTTTTTTTTTTTAATCTTTGTAACATTTTTTTCTCCTTTGTTTTGTAGGTAGAGTCAAGTGGTCCTGTGTAGGGGCCAAGCTCTGACACAGGCATGCCTTTAATTTGTCATTATGCCATTACCAAGTGAAGATGCTGAGAACTTGATGAAGGCATTGGATTTTGGACCAAACACCAAAAGATGGGAAATAGGAGAGGAGTTTTTCCTCAAGGCCATGGCTGAGGCCCATCTCGAATCTCCATGTCTGGAAGCAATTTACCAATCATTGGGTGGTTATTTGGGCTTTATTTTACCTACACATGAAAGGACACCATCAAGAGACTCTTACGGATCCTGTTTTGTCTACTGAATGCCAATTCTCATACTGAGCCGTCAGATCTAATGCCTTCAGTACTGCATCATGAGCATAGCATGCTAGTAACGCTCTTTTGGTCTTGCTGGAGCTACCTTTGAGCTGCACTATATGGAAAAAAGTAGAGTTTAGATTCTCTGCCCGAACCCGGGCCATGATCAAGTGCTCGGAGTGTCAGTTTACGAACGCACCCACAGCTGAGAACGTGTGTTATAACAGCCCACGTATTAAAAAACTGTCAGGTTTAATCGGGCTTGGGCCGATAATTACAGTTAATGTGTCGGGCCGGGCTGGGCTCGGACACAAGGTGCACGGGCTCGGGTAGGGTCGGTTTCATTTTTTGGGCCCGATCTAAACTCTAGAAAAAAGTATTGGAACGCCTGACCATTACACTAACAGGGACTGCATTCAAATACATAGACTTTAATATGGAGTTGGTGCCCCCTTTGCAGCTGTAACAGCGTCCACGCTCCTTGGAAGGCTTTCCACAAGTGTCTCTGTGGGAATTTGTACCCATTTATTCTGTAGAGCATTTATGTGGCCAGGCACTGATGTTGGATGAGAAGACTTGGCTAGCAACCTCCATTCCAGTTCCAGGTGTTTAATAGGGTTGAGGTCATGGCTTTGTGTGGCCAGTCAAGTTCTCCCACACCGAACTCATCCAGCCATGTACTTTATGGACCTTGTTTTGTGCACTGGGGTACAGTCATGCTGGAATAGAGAAGATTCTTGTGTCCACAAAGTTGGAAGCATGGTGTTGTCCAAAATGACTTGGAATGCTGAAGCACTAAGATTGCCCCTCACTGGAAATACGGTGTCTAGCCCAATCCCTGAAAAACAGGTTTGTCCCAATACTTTTGTCCATGTAGTGTTTTTAAAGCAGCAGTGCAATTAAATTCCAGTGATGATAAATTGAGTATTATTGACATGTCACAAGATGGGACGTCTCACTCTCTCTCTCCTCCTCTGTTGCTCTCTTGTGTTTTTTTTTTTTTACAGTACAGCTAATCATCTTATCAAGGAGATGGAATATCACAACATCTCTGACATTAGTCATAATTTTAGCTGTCATATTCACTGGAAACAATACAGACTTGTACAGCAGTTCATTGGAGGAGAATCACTGGTTTGGTCCAATCTAAGTTACCAGAAGACATCTCCCAACAAAAGTGCATGAATCCATCCTCTACATTAATGTAGTAAGTTCAGTATGACAGAATTGCATCAGTAATATCCCCATAGCTCCTCATGCATCTGCATGTATCTGATCCAACACCATTAGTCCAGGCTATGTACAATAATTGCTACTATTAAAGCTGTTCCAGCAAAGACCTGGAAGAGAATTCCACCATTTTTTCCTACACAATTAATCTGTTAAAATGTAAACAAAGTCATTCAGTGATTTGATGTGAAATGCTCATTCAAAAGAAACAATTTTTCACAGTTCTGGCAAGAGGGACCAAACACATGAAGCGTTTAGCATCTCTAAAAGCTACCTCACTGAATGTTCTTACATTGAAATGACTATGAATACATTGTCTGATGCCTGAACATTTGACAGTTTGTCCTAAAATATGTTGTTTTAAATATAGGCATGGCAGAAAATAGTCATATTATACTACTACCAACAACAGATATAAGAAGATATGTCTTTTGGATAATAAATTAAATTGCTTTATTTGAATTGCAACTTCTGGTTCAAAAAACTCCATCTCAACCACTGATTTACACAGAAATGTAGAAAAATCAGTATAACTACTGAATGCTGAACTGTATTAACTGTTGCATTTCTGCAAAACAGGGCCTACTAATCCCACACAAATTTACCAGTCCCATAAATAACATAAGATGTGTATTGCGTGGTAGCATGGCTGCCCACATTTACAACCCAGGCAATGAGCCGTTCACCTCAAGATCATATTGATTGGTAGGCAAGTGTCTTCCATGTAATGCTTCACCCAAAGCCAAACAATATGATAATATGTGTTTCAAGGTGACAGCGTTAGCAGTAGGGGAAGGCACAATTAGCGTTTTATTGATCCATGCTAGCCCTTGGTGTCAGGGCATGGCTGATCAATGCATGCTCTGATATGACAATGATTGTTGGGCATCTGGGCTGAGAATGGCAGGAAGTCACTGAACGTGTCAGGATATAAAGAGGGAGGCAATGAATGTGCTATGCAGGGACCACCTAACAGTATAGAAATTTCAATGTAGCCCTCCATCTCTGAACAGGAGGCCCCATCTATGAGTTTCTTAATTTATTTCGTTTATTACATAATATTGTTATTTTTCTCGTTAAAATCTATATTGTCTTTTTCTAAGCTAAATATGGCAAGTCCTAGCTTTGTATAAATACCTGGACACCAGAGTCTCATTCTACAATGCCCTTAAAGGATGAAAAATCAAACATACTGTTTTCCTGTATGTCAGAGGTGCAAAACTTTGGTCCTGGAGGGCCTGGCCAGGACAGTTTGTTAATTTTCCTACTCAAACACACCTACAAAATTTGGCAGTTAACAGATAAGTTAAATAAGGTGTGGTTGAGAGAGGAAATGACCAAACTCTGTTGGACATTGGCCCTCCAGGACTGGAGTTGTGCTCCACTGGCCTAAGTAAATTTAACTGATCATCCAAGAAACACTCCAAAGATGCTTATAAAATGTATTTTTGTTATCTAAAAATTGGACAAAACAATATGCATAACTGAAAAAAGAAGTAACTGTCATGTTGAAGCCTGGGTTTTAAGCTGTACTAGGGTTGTCACCATTGACTTATTAGTAATGGAGTAATCTACTGATTATTTTAATGATGAATCAAATGATGAATCAAATAAAACAATGCAATTTATGATAGCAAATATTTAATTTTATCTCATATACCTAAAACACTGACTATCCAAGGGTGATCCTAAAAATGTATTTTTGTTATCTAAAATATTGGACCAAAAAAACAGAAGTATCAGCCACCTCGAAGCCTGCGTTTTTATCTGTACCAGGGTTGTCACCTTTGGCTGATTAGTAACTGAGAAAAACTAGTGATTACTTTGATGATGAATCAAGCAATTATAAACATGCAATTTATACTAGCAAACATATTTAACTACAAATATAGTTGCATTTGTTTTGTTCTGCTAGTATGGGTTTCCTCTCTTTCGCTGATGCACACAAAAACAATATAATTGCTGCTACCTCCACCAGTCTGAACACAGCTTTCTAATGGCACACAGATTCCCTGTTTATCATTCGAACTGCAAAGTAATCACTTAGCTGGCATACATTTTAGTTGGGCTACATTTTAAGTAAATTTAATTTTGGAGGAACAGGTACATTCCCTACCATGAATATAGTGCTACAATTTGAGAAGGACATCAGTAATGCTCTCCGTGATTTTAGTGTTACAATGCTTTGGTGACTCTCATCTCAAGGTTGGTACATTCCAGCTTCCCCTGAGGAAACAGTTTTGTCTCTCCCCATTTCCACATTAAACTAACAGCAGCTGGATGAAGCAACACTCAACCCTAAGAGTGACTGTGTTAGACATTTTCCTTTGAGGACGGGTTGTCATAACTGTAAAGAAAGTGGTCACTTGCTCTACCGCCACGTAATGATTTCTGCTCTACAACGCATTGGGCAAACCACTCCTCCACATTTTGCACTGCTGGGACACTTTTGTGCCACTATGCCATGTCACACGTACTGCTACATCTCCTCTGCTCTATATTCCTAGGCTCTTGAGTTCCATGACAGTTGCCCCGTTTGTTGACTTTTTTCATGGAACAGTGGATGTGCTGTCTGTATTTGTTTAACGAAGATGATGGCGCAGGAACGTTCCCATCCTCTGCGCTCCCCTACTCTCTGTAGCTAAACACTGGGGCCTATCTTTTATTCATTATCAGCTGTCTGCGTTGCTGTGCTCTCTTGCTTTCTCTCTCTCTCTCTCTCTCTCTCTCTCTCTCTCTCTCTCTCTCTCTCTCTCTCTCTCGCCTTATGAAATCAATACTGGAGCTGTTCAGGGAGGCTTTCTATGAAGGCTTCCTCACTTTCCCCCCATGGCAAAAGGAGGCAGCTGCCTGTGTGCACAGACACACTGAGGCCCATTGTGCTCCCAGGCTGATAGCTACTCATCACAAGGGCAAGCGAAAGCTTCCTTTGGGCCCAGCCACTTGCTCTTGGCTCTTTCGCTTTTCTAGCCCTCTCTCCATCTACCTCTCCTTTCCCTCTTCTCTCCTCCCTCTCTTCAGCTCCCTCTCTCTCTCTCTCTCTCTCTCTCTCTCTCTCACTCACTCTCTCTCTGCCTCTTCTACGAGTGTTTGGAAATCCTTAAGGTCAGACTGTGTTCCTCAGCCCCTCCTTTCTGCAGGCATCCAGCGCAGCTATGGCAAGATCCCATTAATCCGACGCTTCCGTGATGGTATCAAGGGCGTGCTGAGGGAATTTAGCAAAGAATTAATTTGCCTCGACAACATGAGCTCATGAGATCATAACCCAGAGATGCACGGTGCGCAGCTCTCGGAGGCAAATGGGAAAGAAAAGGAAAAAAGGAGAGAAAGAGAGAGAGAGAGAGAGAGAGAGAGAGAGAGAGACTGACTGACTGACTGACAGACTGAATGGCATCATGGGAAAGCCATGCAGTTTTTGGATACAACTCCAGAAAGACTAATGTATCGGATGCAATGGATTAGATTCATCAAGTGATAGCAAACAGTACACTGATGCCACATCCAAAACACCACGCAAGCCCATAGTTATGGAAGAGTGTGAGGTGATGGCACAACTTCAAGAACACGAAAGGTATTGTTAAAAATGAAAAAAGAATATTATATGATATGTCTTCTTGCAAACATAATGAAAATGTGTTAGATTACAAACATTTTGGGATCAAACCATGCCATGCAAATGTGCTCAATAGAAATATATAGTTTCTAAGAATGGTAACAATAATAATGGTATAATAGTATATAATGTCAAAATTGCAAAACTATGTCAAAAAGTCTTTAGGCATTATTACTACGCTCAGGTGACATTTGACAGCCTTCAGGAAGTTTATTATAAAAAATAAAAGGAGAATGTCACTTTTCTTGCATCATTTCTCAGTTCAACAAAGACATTCTGAGTGGCTGAATATAAAATTGTGATTGCACGTGAATTTACTGAACATGCAGTTATGTATATGTAAATAAGTAATGATAAATTATTTCATTTAGATGTATATGGCTATACAGCTCTGCACAAAACTCTTAGACACCTTTGAAAATGATATATAAAATCTGTTTTTCACATTATATTACTAAATATATTAAATTAAACTACAAACAACAATTATAAACAACATTAATCAGTAAATAGTGATTTTATGTTCGGTATATCAGTGTGTTCCCTCTGGAAGCCCAGTATTACTTGTAGTTTCCATCAATCACTCCTTCATTAAATTAAATCAGGAGCTGCTGATGGAATTTCACAAATCCAAACAATGGCTGGAGGAACCGAGGAGGAATCTGGAACCGAACCTGTGTTCTCCTCACCAGCTCACACAACTTTCAACTACTTTTTACAAACAAAACAAATCTTGAAACTTTTTGCTGCTTTCTTGTGTGTTCGCATTTATACTAATGTTAACTTTTTCTAGCAGAAAGACACGTTATCACACAATGAGAATGGCTTTAAACAATTGGCCTTGGTGCATAAGACACAGTACTGTATGTCACAAAAATAATTTTTGATGAGAAACAAAGCAGCAGTGCTACTTTTCAAAATTCAAAACTCAAAAACTATGAAAACTGATTTTATTCAACTTTTCATACACTGCACTAGATCCAGTACATAAAAGGCTATGCAGTTGATCAGTGTTCTAGAAGTACTGAAAATACAGACAAACATGTAAAGTGACCATTCTGTCATACACAAACACACCACATGGTGTGAGCAGCACGAAATTCGTCTTCTGCCTTTAACCCACTCACCAAGAGAAGCAGCGGGCACCCAGGAACACAGCGGCCAGAAAGCAGTGTGCAGGGACGGTACGTTGCTCAAGGTTACCTCAGAGGTGCTACTAGCAGTCTTGGGATTCAAAGCCACAACTTTCCGACTGCAGGGCAAACACCCTATCCACTAGGCCACCAGCTGCCCTTGTGATGCAGTGTGACATATTGTGAGGTAATTCTCCACAGTAGTGATACATATTACAGTATTGCCCAGTTGCATATATTCATAGGCATTTCATGTAAAAACTTTATTTCAGGCAGCTTTAAAACGCATTAAAGGCTTGAGTTGTCTGATTCCTATCACAGCCACTATGGACAGTTCTGACTTAGTAAGTTTCTCTAGAGTGGGGCATTTCACATCAAAACACTCTACACGAATGTGCTTAAATTGCAACAATTTAGCTGTGCAGACATTTAGAAAAAACTGGTTGTAGGCTGTGGGAGCAACTGACTAACTGGGATTCTGAAAACTCATTCAGACTACATCGTAGCAGCCGGGAATTTAAAAATAGTACTGCAAATTTTTACAATGGAAGAGCATTATAGAATGCTACTAGGCTGTCCTGACAAATCTAAGCAGAACTGAACTGAAAAGTGCATTAGAGAGTTGCCCCTGTGATCAGACGGTCATAGGTTTGAATCCCAGGACTGCCAGTGGCACCACTGACGTACCCTTGAGCAAGGTACCATCCCCACACACTGGTCCCCCGGCGCTGCCCACTGCTTCATTTGGTAAATGGGTTGCTCATAAAGAAAGGATTTCACATTGTTCACACTGTGTTGTGGTGTGTTCACGCATGACTATAAGAGGCCACTTTACTTTACATTAACCTTCCAAAGGTGCAGAAGTTCTATTATAATGTACAGTCAGCCAAGTGTCTTAAAACCTGCATTGTCTTGAAGTGGCGACACAAGAGAGTGAAAAGTACTTCTCTTTCACATGTGTCGTGTGTGTGCAGTTACAGGCTCAGCAGTAGCGGCCCACCGCTGTGTCGAGCAGCATGCAACAGCCTCTCCACTGGGCTTGTTTTCCGCAGCAGACATGGAGCACGCTGGCTTGATTGTAAAACAATTAATCAAGGAGGAAGAGGGAATGAAAGCGAGAGCCATTTTTATCTCTCTCTTAATTGTATGTGTGTGTGGGTGTGAGTCTATGTGTGCGCATGCTTGCGTATGTGTGTGCGTCTTTTGTTTATCCTGAAGAACAAGAAACCCCCAATGCTAAGCACTTGGATACTAAATTACCAGCTCCATGCTCCAGTTGAAATAACACCAATTAAGATGCACGGTGAGCGGCACATGCATTTGGATTCAATTATCCGATCGTGAAAATAAAGTGCGTGCTTGTCTAAGATATTTGACTTCTTTGCCGAAATCTAGCTTTTTGAACAAACATGCTTATTGCCTCCATTTCCCCTAACCTGTTAGCCCAGCATGCAGGCCAGAGGTCCTCAGGCTTGATTTAGAAAAGGCTTTGTGGGATAAATATACCATTTCCACTTTTGTTTTAGGGGGTTGTTTTACAACTGAACATCACAAACATTGTTTTTGTGGGCTTCGATTCTGAAATTTCCCCACAATATTTAAATGAGGAGGGAAGATCAGGGTCACCAGACCTGGTTATGGAAATCTGTCTACCTGAGTCAAGTTCAATGTGTCACACCTGGTCCAGCTAAGTAACATCTACAGAAGTTCTTACTGCACTAGTGCTAGGTAAGGGGCTGCATGTTATTTATAAGTCCAATATTGCTTTCATAGAGCATTGCACTTGGTTTGCATGTCTCAAAAAGTATTTTTAATGTTTTACATCAAAATGATTTAATGAAACGGTTACAACAACAAAGTATTCACTGAAAAATCATGCACAAATCCAGTTACAAATGGTGCAGTCCTGAGTGGACTGAGTGCAGCTGTCTGGCCAACACTGTGGAGAGGAAGACAACATGAATGTATGAGCATTTGTTTTTTCATTTATGCTTGTAATCTAAATTGAGCTACTGTAGATTATCAACTTGTATAATTATATATATATATGTATATATATATATTTTTTTATCCCCAGGAGGAGGGTTGATGACCAGTGGTGTAGACGGTACTTGCAATAGTCTACTTTATTGTATTGCACTTGCCAGGTACAGAAATAACACATGGACAAATTTGTTCAACCATTTACCCCATCCGCTAGTTTCTTGACAAGAAGAAGTGGTTTTGATACCATGGAAAAACAGAAGTCAATTAAGAGAACATGAGGACATACCAAAACATGTATTATTCATCATTATTATTGATTACAGATTTGCATGCATGACAGAGACACCACAATGCCTCACATGTGGCAGCGGTGTGCTAGGAAATGCAAGCTCACGCATCCCACTACATTTGTTTGGTTCTAGTTCTGTTATCTATGGCTTGAGGCAGCATAAAATACATGTTGTTTAGGTTCATACAACAAAATGTTAGGAACATCTGACAAAGGCTTGTGTCCTATGGACTTTTTGAAGCAAATAGGGCCAGTTCCTCATTTTCAGCTTATTTGGAGATGAGCTTTTTGTGATGTAGAGTCCTGGCAGTCCAGTGAACTGAGCATGGGTTCCTCATGTTATCATAAACCCAAATCCATATGGAGACTGCTTCAAAAACGAAGAACAACAAATAGGGGAAACATTTAATCCAGCATAATGTGTTTGCTCAGAGATCTGCGGAGAGGCCTATGGAATGAAACAGTGTTCTGATGTGGGACTGTGGACGTGTTTGTCTACGAGCTTCATATTTGACTTGGATGTGCGAGGAGCTCAGGAGAACCCCTGGTGACCCTTAGGGGTCCAGGAACTTGGGGAGGAGAGGAAGTCAGGGCTGACAGTTTTGGGTTTCGGCTCTCAGTCTGCAAGTGAGAGAACCCTGGGGGAGCTGTCTGCACCCTCGGAGATGTGAGAAGCTGCAGGCTCGGATAGCGGTGAAAAGGGCTGAGGCCAGTTTACACAGGCCAGACAGGCACTGCATAGCTTCCTGCCCAGCCTTGCCACAAGTTACTTTTTTAAGGAAGAGCAGCCCGCATAAGACTGATATGATGTATGAAATAACCTACAATATTCAGGAAAGATGTCTCGCGTAGGCGAGTAATGCTCAACATTAGGCCATGAATTGGATTTGTCACCATATTGTCAGTACACTGTTTCAGTCACAGCATGCAAGAAGAGTGCTGAATGTACTGGGGGCGATTCCACTTCCTTTTGAGAGCTCCTTTTTGAATTAGCCAGAAAGGATAATTTACCTTTAGAATGACACTCCAAAAATGTAACCATCACTGCATCGGTCATGAACATGCATACTCACCACATACAGAGGTGTCACAGGAACCTCTAGAATGAGGTTTTACAGTTCAAAGTCCAGTAAAAGCACCTTCTAATGTTGTATCCTGAAGGTGGGAGGAACTTGATGGATGCTCGGTGAGTGGAGTTTTTCTGCAAGCTAGCTAATGCAGAAAGAAGCCACTCAATGCTGGGAAGCTAAATATCACATCAGTATTTCAGGGCCACTCAGAGCCCTTTAGAGGTGCAAAAGGTTAAAAAGTGTTGCAAACTAAAACTACGGAATATTCAACATAACTATTACAACCAGTGTTCTAGCAGAACATTATGAGCAGTCTAACAAACATTAAATTCCATGATTAGGATCTCTAAATGTACAGTGTATATGCAAAGGTTTGGGCACACCTGATGAAATGACATTTTTCTGATTTTCAAAGTAAAACATGAAGTACATATCCTTCATAGAGAACAAGCACATTTGATGCACAATTTAATGTTCAGGTGCTGAATGTAACGTATTGGGGAATAAAAGAAAATAAAATGTCGCCTGTGCGAAAGTTATTTGTGATGTGTGGGAAGGAGTGAGGTTACACACAGGGGCACAATGAAGAGAGAGTTATAATAAGAGCCTCAGAGCAAATCAGACCTGCTTCTTCAGGTTGAAGGCGTGCCAGAGGTCTTAATATTATACCGCATTAGACTCATTAAATAAATATAACTGTGCTGTAAAATGTGCAGCATTTGGTTGGTTCAGCAAAGACAAGCTTTTAGCATGCCTGCTAAAATCACATGCCAGCTAGATTCTAAAACTGTGACAGACATAGCTATGACAGAATATTGTTCACTGTACAGTCAAATTAAGTCCAACTGGAGAAGAAAAAGCAAATTAAATGACTCACCCTTGAGCAGACACACATCTGTCTTAAGTTAAGGTGATTGTGTTCATATGATAATGGGCTCTACCACACAGGTGAATCCAAAGCTGACTTTTGTATTGTTATTGAGAACAGTATGTGAAAATATGGGCTGAGGTTAAACATGTAATTAATTTTGATTTCACATATTTATATGGCAATGTATAACCAGTTAAATAAATAGATAAATGATCAAGAAATCAAAAATAAAAAATTCTTTATCTTTATTAATAAGAGATAGGATAGACAGCTAATAAAATATATCAATCTTTAAAAGGTTACAAAGCCACTTCTAAGGCTTTGGGACTCACCAAACAGCAAACAACACAAAGAGCCATTATTTACAAATGAAGAAAGCTTGGGACAGTAGCAAATCTTCCCAGAAGTGGCTAGCTTACCAAACTTGCTCCAAGATCACAGTGACAACTCATCCCAGACAAACACTTAAGAAGCTGCAGGCCTTGCATGCCTCAGATAAGGAAGATGTTCGTAATACCACCTTTAGAAAAAGACTAGGTAAAATGAAATCCATGGGAGAGTTGCAAGGTAAAAAACACCACTAACCAAGATGAGCATAAAGGCTCCTTTCAAATTTGCCAAAAAACCCCCCAACATTAATGACCCTGTCCTGTAGAGTGTTCTATAGTTGAAAATTGAACTTTTTGGAGGACAAAGTCCTGATATATCTGTAATAAAGCTAATACATAATTTCACAATAATACTATTATAGTCAAACATGGGGTTGGTTGTGTGTTAGTGTGTTTAGGGTCTGGGTGACTTGCAGAAACATGACAGAAACATGAGTTCTGCTCTGGAAAACCAGCAGGAGAATTCAAAGCACAAGAGCAAGAGCACCTCTCCATGGCTCAAAAGAAACAAAATCGAGGTTTTGGAATGGTCTAGTCATGTCAAATCTTGGCTTGAACCCCACTGACATGCTGTGGCAGGACCTTAAATGGGCAGTTCATGCTCAAAAGTCCTCCAATACTGAATCAAAGCAATTCTGCACAGAAATGCGGGCCAGAATTTCTCCATAGTGATGTGAAAGACTAATCTCCAGTTGTAGAAAGCATTTGTTTGAATTTGCTGCTAAAGGGGGCACAACGAGTTATTAAGTTTAGAGGCAATTACTTTTTCACATCATTCAATTAATTGTTGCAACTTCTTTTCTTCAATAAATGAAATGAACAATTACAAAGTGTCTTCATGTCTCCTCAGGTTCTCCTTTATCTTATTGGATTTTGCTTGAGGATCTAACACTTCTTATGTGTTTTATGATGATTCTATGTGAGTGAAAAGAAATACAAAAAAAATAATAACCTGACCATCTGTTTTCCCCTATGGTTTTATATAAAATACATTCCACAAAAAGAAAACAAAGTCGTACGGGAGATGCTATTAATTTTCAAATAAGGACTGAAAATAAAACAGTTCATTCAGCAGCATAATGCCACCAGTCTGGTTCCTATGGGAATGTGCTACGGGCCTATGGGTTATTCCATTAGGGCTGGCCTTGCTGCACACATACTCCCCCACCCACCTCCCAGTCTCCTGCTGGGTTCTGCTATAATGAACCCTTCCCCTCGTTCCACCCCCCCATTACTTTGCAGCCGGCTCTGTGATGAGGAGTCAGGTATGGAGAGAAGGTGATGAGGACCACCGTAAAAAAAAGGCGGAAAAAGCCACCCCCTGATGTAATTGCACAATTAGAATCTGCCTCGCCCCAAGGCCGGGTCATCTAAAGGTTAATCAAAGGAAGCAGGTCTTAAAATGCATCCCGTTGCTCAGTCTGTGGACTGGGTGAATGCTCAGCCTCTAGATACTTGGAACATCAGATATACAGAGGTTTCATTTATTTGCATCGTTTAATTGTAGTGCATTTTCTTGATCTGTTTCCAGCGGTTCTTTTGACAAGGCATGGTATAAGAAGAGTAGGAGCATTTCCCTCAAACGGTATGGGTTCAGTTGAGCAGTTTCATTGCATGGCTGACATTATTTGTTGAATAATGGACTGATGTAAGGACCAGGTGACATTTCCAGGACCATGGACAGAGCTCCACTTTGAGAAGACAGGGTAGAGGGTGATGCTGTGCATTTAAGTGAGAACATCATAATCCTCAGGAGCACTGAGCAGATTTGTTGTCCACAAAACAGATCCTATGTTTGTTGATAAAAAGTTTCAATTAAAATTGTTTCACAAAATCAAGGAATGAATACTATGTAAGACCACAGTATTTGTGGAATGCTTCATTCAGTCAATAATCAAGCTTGTTATCCCTTAGGAATGATGCCAACCATGGGATACCTGCCAGCCAGTAATACAAGACATCCAGGGCTTTGAATACTTTTAAATGCCAATTCCTTTAGAATGTATTTGAATTTGAATCACAATAATGCAACAAGTTGGTGCATGCTTTCACTTTTCTTATAAGCACAGTATGTAGCCCAGGGTACATGGAATGAGGATGAAGATGAATGCTGGACAATGCCATTGAAAACAAAGCCTATATATTTATACGTTTTAAATAGTGTTTCAGCCCAAGCTGCTTTGCGTAAGAGGCACAATACAATACATATTTTGCACGCACAAGTATTGAAAGAAAGGTCTTAAAATGTGCTTGTAATCATGTACAAATGAGTAGACTGTTCTTGAACCATACAATCACACATAGATTATCAGTAGACAACAGGAGAATATTTTAAAGAAAAGAAGAAGTAGGTTAAGTAGGTTAAAAGTAGGTTAAACTTTTTGACGATTTATTCTCCCTGGATATTTGATTGATTTCCACCTATTTCACTATACGGCAGTTTGACTGTACTTTCAGGTGGATAACTTGAATGAAAACAACCGTGTCAGTAATGGTAAAATCTTGTGTGTGAGTCTGAATTTCAGAACCGCAGTAGAAAAGTGTTTAACTGCACTTGAAGTTAAAACTCAACGAGATGGTTAAGAATGAAACCTTGATGTTTTCTCTAGTCTGGTGTGAGCTGACAACTGCATGCCAACATTACTGGTGACAAGGCGTTTAGCCTCTAGACCAGGGGTGTCAAACCTGTCCAGAAAGTTCCGCTGTGGGTGCAGGTTTTCGTTCCAACCAAGCAGGAGGCACACCTGATTCCACCTCTGTAATCAGTTGGTCTTGG